>JAHBCN010010070.1:22500-33053 GCA_019359885.1 Listronotus oregonensis | reverse complement strand
AAAAAAAAAAAGAAAATGATCTGCTACCGGAATAATTCCTTTAAATATAATACCAAAGCGTAGAGCTCAAAAAGGATTATGTGTGATTTATTAGAGAACAGGGATATCCTAATAACGGTTTAATCAGTTTTGTGAACAGGTGCTTAAATGAAAAAATAAGGAGCAGAAGGTAATGAAAATGATAAAATTTAATTCTAAATACAGGTCTTGTGTATGTTACATAAAAAAGGTGTTTGTCCGACAGACTGTAAATTATGTGGCTAACTAATAGGATTTTTAAGATTTATTCCAGAATTAGCTAATAGATAGTTTCAAAAAGGGTAATTTTAAAAAGAAAAAGTTTTTTTGTTTACTATTTATATCATAGTCATTTGTTTAAACGACAAAAACAACAAATTTAAATTTTAGGTAAGCTTCTTGACCTTATCTTTCCGCTGGCGATACATAAAAACGTTTACCTACGTAAGACTTAAATTTTTAAATAAATACCATAATGCATGGTAAATCAGGCAATAATTGGAAAGAATTGAACATGCGTAATCCCAGTTGAAAAAGTATTACAAAATGTAAGAAACAAAAGCACTTTTATAACACTAAAATCTTGGACCTCCATTGTCTTTATTTATTAATTTATACGCAACGTTTCGGTTAGTTACGTATACCCAACCGTTTTAAAGTGATAAATAAATAAGTTATCCGATCAGTTATCATTTAAAAACAATTGGAAATACATCACTACCTGAAAGATTGTGTTTCAATTAACAAAAGTTAATAGAAATCCAAGATTTTAGTACTATTGAAACCATTACATTGCTCAAGCAGAATGCCTTGTCACGAAATCACCACTCTAAAAAATTTTTAAAAAAGCAAAAAAATCAATGATTTTAATTAAAATTGCAAGAGCTGTTACCGGTACAGTAAGTGGTTAGAATCTGACGGTTCCAATAGTTTAAAACTAGGCGCGTTGGCGAACTTAAACGGAAAATATCGGTTTCTTTAATTATAGATCTGTTGTGAAGACCATCCCTTAAAACTGATTATTTCTTCAGACGTAACAACAGCAAATTTCATTATAGCTTTATACCTACCACAAAGCTTTTTTTACTATATATAAAATTACGTTTTTTAAAAATATTTACTCATTTAACGAAAACGTTAATCTTATAAAATACTTTAAAAATGTATTTTATAACCTTTTTCTGACAGCATCCACATTTAATTCAGTATATGTTTTATAATATTTGCTCAGGGTTAGCAAAATTGGGTGGCCATAACTCAATAAACTATATAAAGTAACTTTTCTGATAAAGAAGATGAAAATAATTTTATCTGAAAATCTTTATGATTTTGTTGATATAATATATAAGAAAATTTATGTCAAGAACGTTTTAGCTATATCTAGATATGTCTTATTTCCGTTGTTTGAAAAACTCGTTTTTAAATTGTCATTATTATAAAGTTGTTTGTGGTTTTATTCCGTCTTGTTTTAACTTTTAACGGTATGAAAAATTTTTTTTATTGCAAAATAACCAATTTTTTTTGGTAATTTACGGTTTGAGCCATATAAATTACAAAAAAATTACATATTTTGCCGATTAAATTATTTTCGTTTAGCGAAAATGCCTATTTTAATATATACTTCATTTTAACTAAATCATAAACTTTTATAACTTTAAAATTGTTTAATTAAGAATAATAAGAAAACTAATTAATAATTACACGTACGTTCTATAAATATTTGCTCTCAGTCTTAAATACACATTAAAAAAAATGTGTGTGTAGTAGATACAGTCATTTTTTGAAACATTATTGTCCGGTCTCGTCTTAGTAAAAATACTTCTCAGAGTGGTTTGGAATTTAAATGCTGTTTTAATATTATACTCATTCGCTATTTTGCGGATTTTTTCTGAAGATGATAAACTTAAAGGTTTCTTAAAATATCTAAATTGTCTTCGATCCTCTATTAAATTAACAATGAAGAAGGAACAAAATTCGGCTCTACCCTTTTTCGATGTTTTAGTCAACGAAATAATGGACATATACAAAACCTTGGGATACAGAAAACCTACCCACACTGGACAATATTTACACCAGAATTCCAATTACTCTAACGAAACGAAGCAAGGAGTCATACGTACTCTATACAACCGCGCAGTGACCTTATGTAACAGTAAAAAATCCCTGCAAGCCGAAATAAGTAATATAACTAGGGATCTCAAGCAAAACGGCTACAATCAGAGATTGGTTAAAAAAACAATCGATAGATGTCAATATAGGACAAGAAACTTCAATTTGAATAAGACTCCACAGGACGAAATATTTATGACTATTCCGTATATTAAAGGAACTTCAGAAAAGGTCCGCAGAATAGCGAAAAGATATAATATTAAAACTGCATTTAAATTCCAAACCACTCTGAGAAGTATTCTTACTAAGACAAGACCGGAAAATAGTGTTTCAAAAAATAACTGTATCTACCAAATTCCCTGTGAATGTGGTGAGATATACATCGGAAAAACTAAAAGACCACTCGAAAACAGAGTTAAAGAACACAAAAAACATACGGAACGAGGTGAAACGTCAAAATCAGGGATTGCCGAACCGCATGTTCAAAACAACACCGCATACAATGGTCGAAAGCAAAAATTATTCATAAAGAAAGCCACTGGAAGAAAAGAAAGTTTAAAAAGCTGTAATTATTGCAAACAACCAAAATATATTTAGCAAATATAGTGTCGACATTTCAAATATCTGCCTGCCGTTGCTGAACCGTGAAAAGTCGGTCAAGCTTCGATGAAAAACGGATTGTAGCTTTTAAGAATAGTTTTAGTTATCACTTATAAAACGATTGGAGATACATCACTAACCGAGACGCTGTGTATTAATAAATAAATAAAGACAATGGTAGTCCAAGATTTTAGTGTCATTGAAACTGGAAAACTTATTATAAGGAAGAAACTTACCTATATTTAGGTAAATTATAAAAAGCCTTGCAATTTTTTTTCTTTTACCATTGGATAAAGAGTGTTACGATATGTATAATTATAAGCATCCTAGAAAAAAGTATTTACGCTGCTCTATGTCAAAGTTAACAGATGTTATGTATGTATACGAATTTTCTTAAGAAACACAAAGATAAAGCAACACGATAGTGCTGCAGTTGCTAGAGTTTTACATTTTATTAGCGGTACAAAAACAATAATAATTTAATTAAATAAGGTATATTAACACTTCTTACACTTTGGCTAATGTTAACTCAACAGTGCTGAAAGTCTTGGTATTACACCAATAATTTCCACAAATACTAGTTGCTATAATAAATACATTACAAGTATACGCATATGAATAATGTACGCACAAATCAATTAAAATTTGACCTCTAATTTTTCTAGAAAAGCCCATAAGTAATAGATTTGCCTTGTTTACTTAAATTTTAAATATTTTTGATCAAATATCTGAAATTTTACTAATAGATGTACTGACAAATCTAATTTAAATATTTAAAAGCAACTTTCCAGCTCTTTAATTGAATGCATGAAATCATGGATTATTGAAAAATATATTTATTAATTAATTTGTAACTTTGAGGCAGAGGGACCTTTATATAAATAATTAAAGGTTAAACATGACTTTACTATATATTTAGCATGCACTTTACATTACATCAACCAGATTACTCTATTCTTTAATTTATAAAGTATGCCCATTTAAACAGTGGGTAGCAAGGGTGGGAGGCAGCCCCCAAGCATATTTTGTAAAATTGTAGAAAATTTAATTACATATAAAAATTAAAAAAAAAAAAAAACATTATTCAGATCCAGACTCAGCATTTATACCAGTTGACTTCATTAAATATAATTTAATTATAGTTAGCAACATCGAAAAAATATTCGACTCAGGAACACATCTCTATTAATGCCATCCACGTTTGATGGCACTCAAATTGACGGCAATCGCGGTAAATCAAAGCAATATTATTAATAAGTGCAAGTAAATACGCTTACAGTAAAGAGCTAGAACAGGGATTGTTTGAGGAAAGTGACTGGTAAGTGTTAAAATTCTTAACAATAAAGAGAATTAAAACTACTGTACCTTTTAAATATACAGCTCGTTCAAAAAAGGTCTATACCAAGTTAAATCTTTTTTTGTTAGCAAGTAGTATTTGTTTTTTATTTTTATAGTAACGAAAAAAATTGGTTTCTAGTTTTATTTTAAGCATTTTAGTTATTTTATTAAGATATATTTAAAATATGATGTACTGTATCCAATATAGCAAAATTATTAGTTTTTGTTGCTAAGTTTGTCCCACATTCGGTAAGAAAATAGCATCATTTTGGGCGCTTTAACTCGGCCCCCCTAAACAGATTTTCTGGCTGCGCCGGTGCATTTAAATACAACTAATATATAAAATATTTTTTATACTGTACTGTAAAACGCACTTTTAGATACTTGGCCTTAGTCCGAAAAATAAACTTTTACAGTATTTAGTCTGGTAAAAAAATTTCCGGACTAGTTCGTCAGAGTCAACAGCTGCAAATTCATGGTCTTGGAAGACGTTCCGATTCAGTGGGTAAAGTCCGGTTACCCTGAAGCCATGTTCAGCTGTTGCAACGGTTGCTGACTTTTTGTAAGCTTCAGCGAATAGTCTTGCAACCTGGAAGTGAGTTACCACCCTCCCCACATTTTGCTTTAGCCAGTTTTCTATTTCTTGGCCGTAATATGTTTTTAGTGGTAACATAAATGATCGGTCAAGTGGTTGCATTTTGTGAGAACAGTGAGGCGGTAAACTCACTATGTGCACTCCGTTTTCTTTGGCCGATTCCAGTAATGGTAAGTTTCGTGTGTGTGAGTAGTGACCATCAAGTACCAGGATTACTGGATCCTCCTTCGAAGGCTTAACACATTCTAAAAACTGTCCTACAAACCATCGAAGGAAGCTTTCGGACTCTATCCACCCAGACTTGTGATAGGCGGCTGCACTTCCATTTGGTGCCCCATCTAACAGCTCAGGCTTGTGATTTTTCCGAGGAAACACTAGCAAGGGAGGAATAAAATGGCCTGTAGCACTCATACATGTCACAACGGTTATTAAAGAACCCCTTTCTGCTGAGGAAACTGAGCCAACTTGACGTTTGCCTTTTAGCGCTAGTACTTTTGTTGTTTTATGTTGCACAATAGTTAGGCCAGTTTCGTCACAGTTGTAGAGTCTCTTGGGGTCATGGTTAATCTTTTCCATTAATGGTTCAAAGATGTCAAAAAAATGATTCACGTTTTCTCTAGTGAATCCCCTTATTCGCTTTATTGATGTCGGCTGTGGTTTTCTTAAGCTGAGCTCCGGGTGCCTTCTCATAAATGAGTGAAGCCATTTCCAGCCTACTGTATTACTGGCTTTGTTAAATGGATGTCTTAAAGAATTTTTTTCCGCCAATTGGTATGCCATATTTTTGCAATCCTTTGCAGTTAATCCATAAAATCTGGCCTCCATGTCTAAACAGTATTTGAGGACTGCTCCAGATCATTGTCGAGGACAGGCTTTCTTCCAAGTTTGACTGAAACTAATTTATTAACATCCGGCTCTCCTGAATTTACTTTGTCTTTTAAAGTAGATTTCGGGACTGAAAAAATCGAGGATGCTCGGCCCAAGCCCATTTCCTTATTCCGCACAGCAGTTATTGCTTTCCTCATATCATCCTCGGACCACTGTTTTCTCTTCTTAGGCGGCATCTGCAACAATAAATTTAATGTAGCAGACCACCAATAAAGGAAACAAATGTTTAAAATAAATTAAATAAACAGTGTGCCTAATATCGCACGGTGCGATATTAGGACTAGGATTGAGGTACGATATTAGGAACAATACGACTTTTCAATATGGCCGAATTCGCCGGGTAAACTAAGAATCAACTTAACCTTACAGCTATATCTAATTGAACTACATTCACAGGTGTTATATCTACGTTACAGGTATTAAGAATAGCACTTACCCTTAAAAGATATAGATCTGTGTATGTTGAAGTTGTCAAAAACTTTTATATTGCACAAAACTTTTAAAAAAATACACTGTCGAAATGGGGCTTCTCACGGTACCGACGCTATCACAGGACTGGCGGCTTGTCGCGATACGCTATTTGAACTACTTCCCGCCATGTTGCAGCACTTAGTATACGAGATCGTGGGGGGTGCGATATTAGGCTAAGGTGCGATATTAGGCACATTACCTATATATATATATATATATATATATATATATATATATATGTATATATATATATAATATATAATATATATATATATAATAATATATATAATAATAATAATAATATGTATATATATATATATATATATATATATATATATATATATATATATATATATATATATATATATATATATATATATATATATATATATATATATATAATATATATATATATGTAATAATATATATGTAATAATAATAATAACAATAATATATATATATATATATATATATATGTATATATATATATATATATATATATATATATATATATATATATATATATATATATATATATATATATATATATATATATATATATATATATATATATATATATGTATATATATATATATATATATATATATATATATATATATATATATATATATATATATATATATATATATATATATATATATATATATATATATATATATATATATATATATATATATATATATATATATATATATATATATATATATATATATATATATGTATATATAATAACATATATATATATATATATATATATATATATATATATATATATATATATATATATATATATATATATATATATATATATATATATATATATATATATATATATATATATATATATATATATATATATATATATATATATATATATATATATATATATATATATATATATATATATATATAACATATATATATATATATATATATATATATATATATATATATATATATATATATATATATATATATATATATATATATATATATATATATATATATATATATATGCTATTGCCTTCCAAATTAATTAAATTAATTTGCCAATTACTTCTCGCTCCATAATATTTTATTATCGTTGGCCCATTATCTACCTATTTCGCCCCTTTTTTACCAAACAACCACTTTAAGAGGGATTTTGGCGTTCCAATTTACTGCTCTGTCGGAACGTAAAAATTTAATAAGGTTCCAAGCTACATGCATCGCTGCATAAATTAAATGCCTGAATAGCACGCATCACTAACCCATTCCCAACTTCTACGCAACAGATATTTATAAATTAAGAAGGGAGTAATCTCTAGTACATATATCTTTTTATATTTTATTTAAGAAAATGTTATTGTTTTTCGGCACAAAAAAAAATATATAGATTTATAAAAGCACAACCTTCATTATAAAAAATAAAATAAAGTTTGTTGCAGGATATTAATAGAGAATTTTATTGTATAAGTATGTATAAGAATTTATTTTGACCATCATGAGAAATCTTAAATTTCTCTTATTTCTCCAAAGAGTGGTCAGGTCTAGCAGATCTGTTTTTAAACACCTTTCGTTTTTTTTTTAATTTTGTATCCACTTTGAAAACATAATTAATATAAAAATACCTAAAATTTAAAGTAAATTTCTTTACAATGCTAATTAAGCCTACTTAGATGATCTTATTTGGTAATTCTACTTGCATAAAGAGTATGCTAATTTTGCAATATAACTGAATTAGCAAAAGGTGCTAATGCATAGTCATGTTCTGTCCCCAGAGAGGTACGTAGTAATTTTTGATTAAAATTTTTAAAGCAAAAAGTAAATGATAATACCAAAAAGTTATGAAATACACATACACCATAGGACTTGGGACATTTATTAATATATTTATCAGTACTAGCAGTTCTAACATTTTAAGTCCGTTTTATATTTTTTTGTGGGTTAAAAAACTAATTAAGTATAAAGACGAAAATAAAAAAAAAATATCCTTACTTAAAAACCGATCATTTTTTTCTTCTTGTTACGATGCAATAATTCTAAGTGCTATTTTCATTTAAATATCTTAATAGAAGCGCTTATGAAAGTAGTGACTTTTGCAAGATTAGAAGAAATTTTATTTCTTGCAGCACAGTGATGGTATTAAAAACAAATATCACGTTCTAAAGAAAAACTTAAAAATTTAATGAATGCATTTAGTACTTGTTCAATATTAATTAAAACAACTGAGACTCAGAATTTAGGTACCTTGTATCTTTTCTTTTTAATATTTAAAGTTTTATAAAAGTACTTATATAAAGCTATACACGGCTGTTATTACTGTACTTAAGAATAAATTAACTTAATAGTAGTTTTGCTAAATGTATAATTGGGAAACAAACTTAAAAGGACAAATAAGAAAACCCAATATACAATGAAATCCTGTTTTTTTTTCTGTTTTGTAATTAACACTTGGTCAAATAGTTTTAAAATACCCTTTTTATTGTATATTAGACACTATGTTTATATAGTAACGGATAATTTTGATCAAAATTCACGTATTCTGTTGTGCAAAAATCACTTTGCCAATTTTTATTTTCACTTACGCATTTTTTAACATAAAATATATGTATACAGTGTGATCCAAAAAGAAGACATGATAATATTTTTTTTTAATGACACACTATGTTGTAACAAAGTAATAGCATACTATTTTATTTTATATTCCGATTAAAAACCAGTAAAAATAAAGTTCAAGTGAGATACATCAATCGCTTAGGTTTTCGTCAGGTACAATTGGGTTTTCAATTAATAAATTGCTCTTTAACTTCGTTTTTACTGGTTTTTAAAGCTTGAATTACATAGTAGGCTATTACTGTGTTTTTTACCATGTCTTATCATTTTAGTTGAAAAAATCAAATTTGTAAAGCATTGTAAGTTAGTATCAATTGACCGCGGTTCAAAAGTTATCAAGGTTGAGTCAAAGTGCTATAGGTTTTTGTAATCAGCGAAATTTGCAAAATTCAAACTTAAAGAAATACACAGGGTGTGCCCTGTTTACATGTATTCTGTGTCAAAAAATGCGTAATTAAAAATAAAAATCGACGTGCCCGAGCGATTTTCGAACAGAATAAGTATTTTTTTTTAATTTATGAACACAGTATATGTATATATACAGGGTGTTACAGAATGTTGTAAGAAAAATTTAAGGGGAGATTCTACATCTAAAAATATGAAAAAAACGTTCATATAAACATGGGTCCGGAAATGCTTTGATTTTATGATACGGGGTGTTTAAAGTTTTTCGTCTTTTAAAGTTTATTTCACATTTCTCAAAAATCCGTGGAGATGTTGAGATGAGTTTTGGTACACGCAAATGTATCATTATAGGTCACATTTACATGTACAAAATTGTTTTTTAAGGCACTTGCATCAGTGGCGTTCGTATCGGTAAGTTCTTATTTTCCAGCAAAAACTGTCCGCCACTGGTTTGCAAAAATTTGTATTGCTTTCTTAAAGCCAGTTTAATTCTGCTTAAAAAATACCTCTTGGACTTTTTTGTTCTGACTCACCGTTTTCAAAATAAAAATCAATATATTAATCCCTGTAATCTGTTTTCGGAATCGTAATTAAAAAATAATGTATCTAGTTGCTATTTTTTGTAAATGTCAATTTTAATTTCACTTAAATTTATTTTCAAACAAAAATGAATGACATAAAGTACCTAGCAATTTGAATTTAGGTTGTTTTAGTTAATTTGTAATACAACGCAAATAAAAACTTGGCAGATAGTGTACTTTTATTTTTATTTCGAAAACGGTGGTGGAGCGAAACAGGCCAAGAGGTACTTTTTAGGCAGAATTAGACTGGCTTTAAGAAAGCATTTCTAATTCTTGCAAAACCAGTGGCGTACAGTTTTCTTGGTTGAAAATAAGGACTTACCGACACGAACGCCACTGATGTAAGTGCCTTACAAAACAATAATTTTGTACATGCGAATGTGACCTATAAGTGGACCAAAACTCATTTTAATATCATCCGTGGAGATATTGGTAAAGATTTTAATTTACATAAGTGCTATAATAATTATAGGTCACATTCACATGTGCAAGGTGTGTTTAATAAAGACACTACATCAGTGGTGTGTCAGCCATGAAAACTGTACGCCATAATTTTGCAGAATTGGCTCAGTGCTTTTCTTAAGCCAGTCTCTGCCTAAAAAGCCTCTTGGCCTGTTTGATTACTACAGGGTGCCACAGATTCGAGTGCATGCATGGAGATCTCGGAAACCCTAAGAGATACGAAGTCGGTTAAATTATGGCCAAGTTGCGCATTTAGGTGGCTAACAACATGCCTATTAGAAAGTTCTAAAATTCCGAGTACTTTCGGAGATATCCTGAAAAAACCCGAAATGTACTGATTTCGTTTTTAATTTTTCCTGACGTTATATAAAAAGATATGGAAAAACAAAAGACACTTTCTCATGGCCACTTCTTAAGCTCTACAAAACAGCGTTGAGAATTTTTCCGTATGACGTTTCGTTTTCGTTAAA
>JAHBCN010010070.1:0-17500 GCA_019359885.1 Listronotus oregonensis | reverse complement strand
CTCGTAGAAAAAGTATTCGCAAGTAGAAAAAGTATTGTTCCAATTGCGAATTGACTTTTCCGCACTTAAAGCTTATCCGAACTCGGCTCCGCGTCGTTCGTCTAACTGCTTTGGCGTGCGGAAAAGTATCACTTTGCGCACTTATTAGGAAAATAACTATCGAAGAACTAGAACTAGACTAGAAGAAAAAGGAATCGATTTACGCATCCGGATTCTCGTAATTTAATTAAATGAGCAATACAAATCACGATTTCTTTTTATTTTTATTTAGTTTTTGTACTTATACTTACGCTTTTATACTTACTAAACTACGTTACGAATAATACTACATAATCCAGATAATAAATCAAGCGTCAACGTTTAGCTTGGAGCCCGAGCCGCAAAAAATAGTTTTAGCCTCATTTTAAAGTGCTGTACCTCTTAAACATATTAATTTTTGGTAAAAACTCTTTTAATTTGAATATGTTATTTCTGAGATCAACATGAAACCACACTTAAATGAAACATTTTTTCAAACTGTATTCCGAAAGTTAATGCTGGATATTCGTAAGTTTTTTTAATGTGATTTTTGGGATAACCTTAAGCATTTATAAATGCGACATCTTATTGTAGCTTTACAAAAAGTTTTACAAGTACCGTTTAGAAATTTCTCTGCTTGTGGAAAATTAAAATTTTAAAATTTTTAATTCATTTTTGTAAGACACCCTGAATAGTTATAATAAAATGTCCCATTTAAAAGTACCTTAAGGAAATCATATTAAAAAATCACATGTTAGGTGTGTTTCCTTATTTAAAGATTTTAATAAGCAGATGTTTTAAAATGCTTTATCTTTATTTTCAAAAGTCAAAGTGATGCTGATCAAAAAAGGTAAGAATTTAAAATGGAAGATTCAAATTGGAGGATTTTGGCATTTATATACCGATTTGCCTCAGATTAGGGATATAAGAGTTTAAAGGGTGCTAGGTCAAAATTTGAAAATTAAGAATCTGAATTCAAAATTTGATATGGCGTATTTAAAATGGCGGATTTTAGCTTTTATAAACCGATTTGTCTCAAATTCGAAATATAAGAAATCTGTTCGTTTTTGAATCGGATCCCTACAAAAAGGAAATCAATTTAGGATCATTTTAAAATTATATAACGAATCCAGATCATGGATCCTATTTGTTAAAAGGTTATCGATTCCAGCCTTCGGATCCTTAGAAAGGAATTGATTCCTGTATTTGATTTCAAAAGTATTCAATTTCTACCCAGCTTTGCTGTCAATTGAAATTTTGTATAAATCTTTGATTAACTAAAACATACCTTTTAAACCAAAAGAACCTTACCAGCTTTCTTTCTAGGCCCATATTTCTAAATCTTATTATTTTATAAATTCCATTTACATCTTTTTTCTCATAAAGATTCGTGGTTTTTCTGGCCTTAGCTAGCAGAACCAGACAGATTTTAATAAATCAAAATATTTTTTTGTTTATACATGCCGCAAAATAGTAGTGTTTTGGGCACACATTAAGTTAGTCTAGGAGGGATCGCCGGATAAGCACCGAAAACTATTCCGCCTCAATTTTTTTATACGATCCGATGTTGCCATGGGGCAACCTGGTGCCATATTGTTTAAACTATTCGTTGGCAAATAACGATTGCAAAGAATTGTTATTTTCCAACCGGACATTTTTTTAAAATTATTTATTGAAATACAATTAAAAAGATCCTATTACTTTTTACGATCAGGTTAATATTATTGGAAATATGATTCCTTAAAGGTTTAAAAAATCTTAAATTTGGGTACTTTGACCCATGAAAAATATTTAAAAAATGAAATATAAAAATAATTATTTTTTATTCCTTATACAATAGTTAATATTATTTTTAATCAAGATTTAAAATAAATAATTGTTTATACTTGTTTTTAGATTGTTTATTACACGCGCTCACAAGTAAAATAAAGCTCTAATAACATTAGTAAAATTGATTTCAGGGAAAACCTTATAGAAACAAATTGTAGATAATTTAATTATTAATAACATTGCTCTATTTAGCAGTTTTAATAAAGTTAATACTTTTTAGGATAAATGATAAATCAGTGTCAGAGAGACGATGATACTTAAGAGTGCATTTACGCTACACCTTAGGGGTTGGGCGAAAGGATGCGGAGACGGTGGGCGGAGACTAACAAACTCCCACTACCACAATTTTCATATAGCCGCATTAAAAATATTGTATTTTTTTTTGGTTCTTCCAAACCGGTGTATCGATGCAATTTTGTTTCCCACTGCAAGCCACAGGAGATAACGTTTTTCGGTAACTATTTTTCACTTAAATGACATAAATTATACACTATTTTAAAGGTGAGGAATTAATCTATGCCTCTGCTGGATTATTGAAATATGAGTCGAGTTAAGAGAAAATAGTATCTAAACATAACCCATTTTAGGGTGACTTTCACTCAAGGAAATATTAAAAACTAAACCCAAATTTAATAAACTATTAGAGCGAAAGCCTAGATTTAAGTGTTAGCTTTTATATAGTTTTTGAAAATTATTGATAACTCATACCGTTTTTAAGAAAAACAATATGCCCCGAACCCCAAATTGGATCCAATTTTCGCCGCGCGAATGGACTCTTAAAGGTAAGGAAAGCATACTTGTGAGTGCCTTAATAAACAATCAAAAATTAGATATAAACAATGACATTTTTTTAAATCTCAATTGAGAATATTGTTAACTATTGTATAAGAAATGTAAAATAAATATTTTTTATATTTTTTTTTTAAATATATTTTTCATGGATCAAAAGTTCCCAAATTTGAGATTTTTCAAACCTTTAAAAATTCATATTCTCAAAAATATTATCACTATCGCGAAAAGTCATGGGATATTTTTAATCGTATTTCAATAAAGCATATAAATAAAATTGTTGGGTTGGTTAATAAAATTTCTTTGCAACTGTTTTAATCATTTGGGTTTAAACAATATGGGAACAGGTTGCCCCAGGACAACATGCATTTATATCATCAGTAAGACAATTTAAAGAGGATTGTATAACAAATTTGAAGTGAAATAGTTTTTGGTACTCATGCGCCGATTCCTCCTAGACTAACTATAAAACATAAATTTTGCAACTTGTATCAAACAAGAATTTTCGTAAAATCTATTTGTTATTAATTTTATTTTTAAAAATTATTTATGATCGCTATAATATTTAAATTACCATACAGAATGTGGCCATTTATTGCTAAGCATTAGTTTTATAGGTTCTTGCTGGGTTACTCGCCTGGAAAGTTTCTAAAGAGTAGGAACACTTCGGTCCTGGTCCCGGGGCATAGCGAACTAAGTGTGCCTCAGTACTATTGACCCCTATGAACAAGCAGATCGCCTTAAACAGAAAAAAAGTTCCCGAAAAACTAAAAAAATTAAAAAGCTCAAAAAATTTATCTACGTTTTGGTGGCAAGTCGGCCACCGTTGTCAAGATGAACTTAAATAAAAAACAAAATAGAAATTAAAACTTAATTTAAAAAAATTGTTTTAAAAATTTAGAAAATTCTGAAAGCTTTTTTAATATTTATGATGTTGTGTCGTAAATATTATTTAGTTTTAATTTTTATTTTGTTTTTCATCTTGACAACGGTGGTCCACTTGCCACCGAAACGTAAATAAGTTTTTCAAGTTTTTTTACATTTTTTAGGCGATCTGCTTTTTCTGCGCTTTTCAGGCGAGTAATCTCAACAAAAACATAATAATATTACTTTACAAAAATGTGTCTTTTTTTATTTCTAGAGAATTATTAAATATATATTTTTAAAACCTTAACACGAGTACATACTAGACGATTTACCAATTTATTTGGCAAAAAGTCGTTATGTACTAAAGCTTTACTAAATCATCCTTAATAATAATAATAATTGTTAAAGCGTTAATTATAATTTACTGGTTTATTAACAAATACACTAAAATAAATATATCACACTATACATACATTTACACACAATCACAGCCATATTTCAATCAGCTTGCTGTCAGTGGTTAATCATTAATTTGTTAGATATCCGAATATTATCCATCCAGTGCGGTTATTTGTCTTTCTATCTGAACGCGACAACTTTAATAGAGTACCTACTATACATATAACCTGAAATAATTTCAGGCCCTTCGCACGATGATCCATAATATATTATTGTGATAACAAAAATATTTGGTGTATTTTTTTGTATAATTTATTATTTTTATTTTGATTTTAAATTTATTCAAATGTATATTTTGACACCCACTTACAACGATAACTAAAAAGGAAAGAAAAAAAAAGGGTATAAAAGTTTCATAGTTTTTCATCTATTATCTTCTGAACATAACAAAAGAAACAAATTAATATCAAAAAATTAAGAAAAATCAATAAGGTACCTTTTTAAAGTAAAACACCCAGTATATTTTTATTTAGAATAAAATTATTTATTCTCCTTTTAAAAATATGTAGTTCTCCTTTTTCTTCTTCCCTAGGAGCCGCCTTGATTAACTACTGGAGGCAGCGCAGCCTCATGGGCTTTTTGTGCCTAATCTCCCATTGTCTTTTATATCAATCCTTCCATTAGTCTTGTTCCTTCTACAAGTCTGTATAACCCCGAGACTGGTTGGTTGATATATTTCTGTGGGCTATTCCGGTTGCCCAAATACTGCCTGTCTTTGTGATATTGCTTACATTCGCACGGATATGGTAGGCTGTTTCTTCCCCCTCGTCGCACATTCTGCAACTTGGGTCCCCATTGTATAAGCCTATCTCATGTAGGTGTCCTCTTAGGTTATCATGCCCTGTTAGCAACCCTACTGTTATGCGAAGTCTTTTCCTACTTTGTCTGAGTAGTTCTTCCTTCGTTCGTTTGGATGGGCCTCTTATGAAGCTTTTTCCATGTCTTATTCTGCTGAGGTTTCACCAGTATTTTTCGTGTTTGTTTCGGATCCATTCCCTGGTTTGCCCTCGTGCTGTGGTTTTGGTCACTCCAAGGGCAGGTTCTGGCCCAAGGTATGGTGTAGATGAAATCCGTCTCGCTAGCTTATTCGCTTTTTCGTTGCCTTCTATCCCTTAATGTCCTGGTACCCACAAGAGAGTTACTCTGTTGCGTTCTCCTAGGACTTCCAGTTCTTTTTAGCATTCCCATGTCAGCTTGGACGCCACCTAGTTAGTTTACTAATGCCCCTAGTGACGCTTGGCTGTCTGTTATTATGCAGATTCGCTTGTTTTTATAAGCCCTCCTGTTATTTTTTTTTTGCACAGTGCAGTAAAGCATATCTTTCCGTTTGAAATGCAGAACTGTGTGTTCCTAGAGGAATGAAGAATTGTGAATTCCTCATTTCACTGTACACGCCCGCTCCAGTTCCCTGCTCGGTTTTGGAACCATCCGTATACCAGATGATGTCTCCAACCGTGCCGGGGAGATCGGGTTGCTGCCACTCACTTCGATCTGGAATTTTTACCTTAAAGTTTTTGTTAAATGAGTATTGGGGAATCATCTGGTGTGTTTTCTCATCCAGGATGTTGCCGCCAACCTCACTTTTTATGTAGTTTGTCCCAAACTAGCGTAGAAGGTTTTTCTGTCATTCGGAAGTAGCTCATTCTTGCCTCTCCCATTACTATAAGGTGAAGTGGTGGAAGGTCTAAGAGACACTCCATGGCTGCGTTGGGTTGTTTTATTCTCCTTTTAAAAATATGTAGTTTACTAACATTTTCTTTAGCCAATAGGCTATTTGCCACCATTAAAAATAAGCTTTAAATTGTGGTCATCCTATCAGATAATAGTATAAAGAAGCATATTTCTTTATATTATAAAGTAAAATTTGCATATTTATTGCAAAATATACGTATAAAATTCAAATATTTTTGAAATTAATTTAGCGACTGGAATGCTCTGTCATTGGTTATAACTTGGTGACGTCACTTGCAAGTAAATAAATGTCACAAGCTTTGTGTTATGTGTTTTCAGGTGTTATTTTCGATTTTTAACTATCTAAATAACTGTTTCTTGACCATTTTAGATAAAAAACATACTTCAGCCATTATTGTCCGTTTCGTATCTCAAAATGAACATAAATTTTGTGCAAGCCGATAACAAAAACCTACCTGAAATAGATGCCTTTATGATTGTGGGTTTCTTTAAAGATAACGCTGACTACTATGTTGCAGAACTTAAAAATGTAAAAACAGCTGTGTAAGTACCTTAAAAAAATTATTTATTTACGTGTTCATCATTCAGTATTTCTAAAATCTTATTGTAGGTTATGTTTATGGAATTTAGAAATATAAGGAGTACCATCTCTTATGGTAGACGAATTAAAAAAGTGTCCAGCTATAAGCAGTAAATAACACAGAGATGGCGATCCTTATCTATCTACAATCCATAGTTATGTTGTTACAAGAAATTTATGGTCTGCTTAAAGTGTTTATAAGTTATCTAAAGGCGATATTTTGTTGTATATAAATCGGTAGGTATTTAAAGCAGAATATTTGTATACTTACATTTAAGTGATCTTCACATATAAAAACATTTGAACGCAATACAAAGCTGTTTGGATCTCTTCGAGCTAATTGTAACCACTTTTTTCGCCTTTTAGGATTTGTTGGGACAGATATAAACAGTTTTTGTGGTGTTTTCAGAGAAGTATGGGTACATTGTGGCACTACACACCATTTATATTATTATTATTAAAAATTCACTGTAGTTGCACTCGTTGTTAACTTGTTTACTTGCATATGACGTCACGCGAAACATATGTCGACGCCATTACAGAAACAGCGTTTTTAGCGCAAATTTTATAATTTAAACTTTAATATTGCGTTTTATTGAAAATACAGTAGATTTCTAGATATTAAAATGTATTGTGTTTGTTATGTACCAAAGAATAATTTAAAATGATTTTTTAAAATCAGTCAAATAGCCTTTTTAAAAATATGAAGTTTTTATTTAAAAATTTAATTATCGTTAAAATCAGCATTGCCTTAAAAACAAACGATTTGATGTAGTTATACATTTTGACAGTCACTTGACACGTATTGATAATTTGGCTTTGCTTTATTTTATTTTAAATATGGGATAAACCAAAGATCAAAAACTTAAAATAATACGTCTTTTCTATGCAAACAATGAAAATGTCGGTACAATATTACCAGCGTTTTCTCGGATAATTGGACAACTAATTCCTTAGAAAAACTGGATAACGTATATTGTTTGTCAATTAAAAAAACAAAAAGTGCTAAAAAAAAACAAGAACAGTGGCTACAGATTTAGAGTAGGCTTAAAATACTTTGCTTAATTTTAGCGTTTTTTTTAGAAAATCCCGAAAGATTTAAAAAATCTTGACGTTTCATATTACCAACCAATCTTAGAAGAAAAATCACAATACTTTAGAAACAGATGATTCGAAATACTTCAAAATAATGGAATTTTTTAACAAAATTTCTTTTACTGATGTAGCGACTTTTACTACGCTCTGGATATATAAAAGAAAAAACAAGCATTATGGGGCAACTGAAAATCCCCACAAAATCCTAAGTATCTACATTGCTTGTGTGCAGAGAAAGTGGTGGAAAATATTCATAAATAATTTATAATAAATTATTTGTTTTCCAAGGCAATGCCGATTATTGGTATCAATTAAATTTTTAATTATAAACTTGATATTTTCAAAACGGCTCGTCAAATGCCGGCAAACTATATATTTTTAAATAGAAGATAAAAAGATCCTTTATTCTAAATAAAAATATACACGTGTCCATTTAAAAAATTAACTTATTTATTTTTCTTAATTGTTTAATGTTAATTTGTTTCTTTCGATATGCTCAGAAGATAATAGATAAAAAATTATGAAACTTTAATACAAGAAGTTTTTTTCTATCCTTTTTAGTTATCGTAGTGGGTGGGTGTTAAAATATAAATAAAAACTCTGTACATGGCACCTTTAAAAAATTAAAATCCCAAAAACGTATTATTTCCTAAAGGATTAATACAACACCAGCAGCATTCCATACCATTGATGAAGATATGGTCCTAAAATTTAAAGAAGTAATTAAAACCTATTGGTTAATTCTTATAAAGAACACAAGCAGGCAGGGATTTTTAACACTCCCAGATTCAATCTAGTTAATTAAGAATTTTTTAAAATTAACTGGCTATAAATAAAATGTTAGAGAAATATAGGTGTCTCAATATAGAGAAAAAAATAAGCTTCTAGATTCTAGAAGAAACATATTAAAAACAATAAAGTTTTACACAAACTGTTTTAAAATAAATAAAAATATAAATTTATTATAATAACGAAAAACTTATTTAATATATTTGCATAGATCAGTGACCCTATAAATATTAGGTTTTTTACTGTTTTTTTTTTAATTTTGTTTTCTCTGGTATTTTATTTAAGTATTATATACTAATCCTTGTTTAATCTTAAGCTTGACACTCATTGTCCGAAACTTCCTCGAAAAGTGTGGGTATTTTAACAATGAGAATTGACAGCTCATTAATCAACAAAGTTTACCCTTTGAAATGTTTTAACCAAAAAACAATGTATTAAACCTAACAAAAAACAAAGAGTTAATTACAACAACAATGGAAATGAGTTTTATTATTAATGTAATAATGCTTGATTAACTTTAAAGCAGTTTTAAATGTTTTTGTTCTTAAAATTAGTATTTATATAAATAGGCTAATAAAAATATTTTTTGTTTAGTGGACTTGCAATTTACTTAGGTTAAAGTTAAGTTACTAAAACTGGTTTTCCTAATAGTGGGAGAGTTAGTGAACCATCCGACTAACCCATTTCCCACAAAGCTAGAAACTTTTTAAATATTATTTCACTATCGGTCAATTATAAAAGTAATGTTCTGGCGACATTTCCTGGTACTTCATTATCCCTTAAAATTTTAAAATGATGTAATTTACATATGTGAGCCGAAACAAAAAATTGACAACCTGTTTTAATGGTTACAAGTATGTGCCACACGATAGTAAAGTTCTCGTCGGGGTCGCAATTTATAATCTGCTCCCACAAGGCTAAAATTTTAAGGGCATATTTTTTCAATGGTTGAAAAAGTATATTTAAACTGCCAGACTATTCTGATGATTGCAAGGGTCTTCCAGACCAATATATAATAGTCAGGGCGCTCGATGAGACTGCGAGCGCAACAGATTCGTATAAGTTTTCATGTGAGAAAGAGAGGATATAACTCTTGTGTATTGGATGTTTTAATGGAGAAAGTGAGCTCACATAAAAAGCTGAGGCGTATTTATGTGGGTCAGTGAGATGAAAGTACTGTAAGTAAGATTTGCGTATCGAACTAAACAAACTGAATAAAACTATTGTTTTTTATATGCATGTATGGTAAGTGTACATTTTTAATGATAACTTTTTTTTATTTCTATTTTAGAAAACAATTAGATGATAAATGATTATCATTTTAATTAAGACGATAAGGACTAATAAGTTACGACAATAATGTATGCAGACCTGTAAGATTAACAAGCTTTAATGTTATATTTTTGTTATCATAAATAAAAACTTAAACTAAACATGTACTTTGTTTTGTCTTTCATTTAAGTAATCTTTTATCATATCTTTACAACAGAAAATAAATATATCTTTTCTTTATGACAATGAAGCTCATACGAGTCTGTTGCGCCCGCACTGTCGTCAAGCGCCCTGACTATTATATACTGGTCTGAAAACCCTTGCAACCATCAGGATAGTCTGGCAGTTAAAATATACTTTTCCAAATATTGAAAAAACATGCCCTTAAAATTTTAGTCTTGTGGGAGCAGGTTATAAATTGCCACCCTGACGTCAACTTTACTATCGTCTCGCACATACTTGTAACCATCAAAAAAGGTTGTCAATTTTTTTTTCAACTCACACATATGTAATATATTAACGTATTCAAATTTTAGTTTTGCGGAAGCAGGTAATAAATGTTTTTTTGACATTTTCAAAATTTTAAGGGATGATGAAGTAACCGGAGAATACCTACCAGAACGGTATTTTCATGATTGACCGACAGTAAAATAATATTTAAAAATTTTCTAGCTTTGAGGAAAATGGGTTAGTCTGATGGTTTACTGGCACTTTGACTATAATAACTTGGGTTTTTATCCAAGAAAACGCCTTATCGGTTTAACCACAGAATGACACAGCATTGTTCAAGCGGTCCCTAATAATGAGTTTTTGTGTTTTACCATGTAGATATGATAAATTTGACAGATACTGTTCATAATCGATAACTCTTGGTACTCATTGTATCAGTTAATAATATTAAATAATTTTCTGCATAAACATGGTAACATACAGTATGTCCGCGGATGCGGTTAACAAGAGGACAATGAACCAAAAATTGAAAGATACAAAAAAAGGCATTCTTGATAAAAAAAATTCTGCTTGTCTAAAAAATATGAACTACAACGAGAAAATAGATTTTTATCACACAGGGCGTTTCAAAAATGCATAAAAGACATAAAATTGAACAGGAGCAGTCATTTTTTGGCCTCTTAACGTGAAATAATAAATAAAAAACTTGCTCCAAATTTACTTTTAAATCTGATTCCTAACTTACTGAACAAAAATTTAAATTTAGGAAAAATAAAAAAAAAAACATTTTTGTATGTCTGCGAATGCGGTTAACAAGACGACAAATGGACCAAAAACTAAAAGATACAAAAAAAAGTCATTCTTAATAAAAAATTTGGCTTGTCGAAATAATATAAACCACATTTTTTGGCTTTTAACGTGAAATAATAAATAAAAAACTTGCTCCAAATTTACTTTTTGACCTAATTCCGAACTTACTGAAGAAAAGTTAAATATAGGAAAAATTTAAAATATCAACATTTTTGCAAGTACGCATTTTACTACTTTTACTTGAATCATACCTCTACATTACTAAATATTAATAAAAATAAATATACAATGAAAAAAATGTAAAATGTAAAAAAAATGTAATTGTAAAATGCGTACTTGCAAAAATGTTGTTTTTTTATTTTTCGTAAATTCAAATTTTCTTCAGTAAGTTCAGAATCAATATTAAAAATAAATTTGAAGCAAGTTTTTATTTATCATTGCACGTTAAAAATTCAAAAAACGACTGTTTGCTTTTGTTTGATTTTGTGTTTTTGCATTTTCGAGACGCCCTGTATGATAAAAATCTATTTTCTCATTGTGGTTCATATTTTTTTGACAAGTAAAATTTTTTATCAAGAATGACTTTTTTCGTATTTTTCAATTTAACCGCATCCGCAGACATACTGTATACAGGGTCCCTAAAATTCGAGTGCATGCATATGGGGATCTCGAAAACCGTAAATGAGATACAGTTTAAATTATGGCAAATTGCGCATTTAGGTGCCTTACAACATGCCGATTGAAAGTTGTAAAATTCCGAGTACTTCCGGAGATATCCGGAAAAAAACCGAAATTTGCTGATTTCGTTTTTTTTTCATGGCGTTATTTAAAGAGATATGAAACAACAAAGACACTTTCTCATGGCCACTTCTTAATTACAAAAAGCGTTGAGAGATTTTCCGTACCACGTTTCGTTTTCCTTAAACCACCATCAACTTTATTTTTTTTTAAATGCGGCACTCAATTGTTATTGCATTTTTTTTTAAGCAATTATAATCCCAATTACAATGATGTATAACACTTAATATTTTTCTGTTAAATAAACATATTTTCCATAAAGACAATGAGTAAGACAAGGAACGCACATAACTTCTTATAGGGGCGTTCCATATTTGTTAATAAATATTAACTGTTATACATTTTTGTAATTGGGATAATAAGAGGTTCAAAAAAATAAAATAAAAAACCTAGGTCCGTATTTAAAAGAATAAAGTTGATGATTCTGAAAACGAAAGGGTTACGGAAAATCTCTCAATCTGTTTTGTAGAGTTAAAAGGTAGCCATGAAAAGTGTCTTTTGTTTTTCTATCTTCTTTAAAATTTCAGAAAAAAATAAAACCAAATCAGCAAATTTCGTTTTTTCCGGATATCTCCGGAATTTCGGAATTTTAAACTTTAAACGGCATGTTGTTAGGCACCTAAATGCTCTTTCATAGTTTAACCGCTTTTATTCTTACGGTTTCAGATCCCCATGCACAACTCCCCATACTTCCCATAAAACTACCCGAATGCCACTATAGGACGACAATATATTTGTGTATGATCAACAAATATTAAACTTAAATGATGTATCACCATTATTAAAAGTATTGGGACGGCTTTCTTATTAACATAATTTTAATAGCGTTGTTTTACTTAAACATCATTTTTAGCATATTATTTTTTGTTTAGTGTTGGTATCAAATAATGTACTAAAACGTTACAAAATCATAAATATAAAATTTGTTCTTGTTTATTTATTAATTAGAGAAAACCACGTTTTCATACCGCGAATCAGTCAAAAACACATATTGCTCATTTAGTAGTTTTAAATTATTTAAATGACTGGTTTGTGTAAATGATTATTATTTTGTACGAAGCAAAATTGCAAACTGGTTATGTTAGCTACGATACTAATAAAGCTACTATTATTTTTTGCTTATTAAAAATAAAAAAAAACTTATTTAAAACCTTTTTTGTTTATAAGAAATAATTATTACGTTTGGCATTGCTAAAAAAAATTTAATACCACGAATATCTTGGACTTTCATTTTCTTAATTTGTTAATTTGTAACAAAGTTTCGGTTGTGTATATCTCCAACCGTTTTTAAAAGATAAAAAACTATTCTTAAAACTACGACTTTTATACGATTTAATGTTTATCGAAGCTTCTCCAGGGTTCAACAACGGCGCCAAATTGCTAACGAATATTAATTAGAATTAGATATGTGGACGGAAATTCTGTAACAAACATTAGGAAGATTTCTTTTATTTGCATTTATAAAAGTTTGTTATTTTGCAATATCTTAATTTACATGTTTCTGATGTTACCAAAAGAAATATAGGTTTAGAAAGTTAAAAATATGCCTTTCTCTTTGGCATTTACCTCTGTCTGCTACATCTGCTCATTTTTTTTTTTTGGATAGTCGATTAGGATTTGATTATATTTTTTTTTTTTAATGCACGTTTAAGGTTTTCTTAAACCAGTTAGAAATATTACATATAAAAAAAAAAAAATGTTAAATGTATAAATTCATCTATTTTATCAGACTTTAGTAAATTCCATTTATCATTGAGTATTTCCAGCTTAATTTATTTGAAGAACCACGTACATACAAACAAATTGCAAAAATACAAAGCAGTCTAAATTGTAGATCACATATTAAAAGATTAAGGAGATTAGAGTTTTTATAGAAATTTGTTTGCTGAATAGTTTTACTTTTCCTTTGGACACAGAAATTATTTTATCTTAAAATTTTAGGGGTGGCAAAGAACATAAGTTTCCATAAAAGCAATATATCTGACATTTTTTGACAAAGGAACAAAAAGAATTCACCCAATTAATAAAGAATATTTACACCTAAGCCGTTTTTTCTTTTTTCTAGCTATCCCTAGAAAACCACCTCCAGTCCTGTCTTACCACAATAAAAATCGGATCGGATGGGGGCTTCAACCAGGGTTAGAACCCAATTATCTCATCCCGAAAAAATGTCCACAAAAGAAAAGAAACAACAGAAACCTCCCCTATTGGAACAAAAATGAATAGCTAAGAAAAAAGTCCCCTATAAAACAAAAGAATCCAGGGAAAGGTTCTGTGAAGGTTCCGACTTCCGAGCAACATAAAATTTGGGTTCTTCTAAAACGTTCAAAAAGGATCCTGGAAAAAGGACGGCCCCCTTTACCGAATCTGGAAGACAGAGGGTTTGGGGCTTCTGCAAACTCACTTCCCAGGAAGTATAATACAGATGGGGACTCAGAAGAGCGACTGGCTGACTTCTAACAAGATAATTTTTAAAAAAAGCGATACGGGGTGATGGGCCATTCCTCCCCTATAAATCCCGGGTGAAGATGGCATCTTTCCGGCCTTTACAAGTCGGTCTGGAAGTGATGCACCCCCTAATAAGACTTTTAAAAGGGTAGCCTGGTTTTGAATTACATACCGACTAGCTGGTCCATTAAGGTAATATTATACCAAAGGTAGGTGGAATGGATCGACCCCAAGCCAAGACAATAAGTTTAACCTCCTTTCTGTTAAAAAAATTGAAAAAAATACGGATGTCCACAAAAAGGGATGGTCCCTCAGGGTTCACCCCTTTACACACCCAGTATCCCATACGGGGGGGTAAATAAACCCAAGAATTGCCTAAAAACCCCCGGTGGCAAATATCCCACTCCCTGGCACCAGGGGAGTGGTGGAGGCTGCATTTCTAGATATTAGGGGCCTTCAACAAAGCGTTCCAATCCCTTATAGGCGGGAGCTTCTAGGGGATCACCGGTCATATGGGCCCGGGCAGGACCATGTTAAAAAACCCAAAACAAACCACCCAATGCAGGAGGGTGATCAGTTTAGGGCCCCAAAGGTGGTGCCCGGGGGGGGTCTATCTCCCCTGCTGTGGTGTTTCCCGGTGGAGGGCCTGTGGCCATACTCTCTCCCTGGGAGATGATCTCCACTTAAGATGATCTAGTCATCCTAATTAAAGGAAACTCTGAAAGATGATTTCGAAGAATCCTTCAAGAAGTACTAAACCCCGCTGGTGTCAAAGGGAAAAAATGACAATAAACCCTCAAAAAATGGTTTTGTCACTTCATTTAAAAGAAACCGAACCACCGAACCCCTTTATTCAAACTACTGGAAAATAAAAGGGTGCCCTGAAAACTCATGGGACTGTACACGGACAAAATTAAGGGGACAATGGCAGAAACATACTGTGTTCGTGCCCAGCACTGGCACCACAAAGGGTTCCCAATCCTCGGCAAGGGCACCTTGTTTTCCCGGGGGAGTTAAAATCTCTCCCCAACAGGATCATCAGTTTATTAGGAGTCTGGACCGGGGTGGGAGAAATATAAGGGTGTGACCACAATGGACCGATTGGTCGCGGTGGAAGGGTGTTTTTTCCTTTAAACCTAAGTACCTACTTGTTGATTTCTAAAACTGGGTTTCTAAAATTTATTTAGGGTGATTTTTTATATGTAATTAATGAAATTTATTTTTTTTTTTTTTTTTTCCCCCCCCCCCCCCCCCCTCTCTCTCTCTCTCTCTCTCTCTCTCTCTCTCTCTCTCTCTCTTCTCCTCTCTCTCCCCTCTCTCTCTCCCCCTCTTTCTCTCCCCTCTTTCTCTCCCCTCTTCTCTCTCCCCTCTTCTCTCCTCTTTCTCTCCCTCTCTCACTCCCCTCTCCCTCCCTTTCCCCCCCTCTTTCTCTCCCCTCTCTCCCCCCTCTCCCTTTCCCTCCCTCTCCCCTCCCTTTTTCTCTCTATTTGGATACTTGTTTTATTGGGTCAATTATTTGGGTTTTAAATGAGTGTTTTTTTATCTGCTTTCTTGCAAAAAATATTTGTAAATAATTATATTAATAAATTAATATTCTAATTAATTAAAAAAAACTATCTGGTCTTTCAATATAATATTTTATGAAAAGTAAACTTTTTTTAAAATATATTAACTATAAAAAGTTAATATCTAAGGCAACAAAGTAAACACGGGGAAATGCAGAGTTTCCACATTGCTTGTCATGCAAAACTTTTCATATTTCAATTTCCCATAATGAATTTTGTCATAACGCATTATGCAAGTCTGAAACTATTTGTGTTATTTGATTTTCTTTAGCTTGTGAACGTTAGCGTATTTGTATCTTAAATCATGACATGTTTTGTTGCCTAAGAGAACTTTCCTGAAAAAGTTATGACATTTTTGTGGTTTAGTAATACGTATGCATTATTTAATATAAATATTACTGATTTTTAAAAGCAACAATAAATATCATATTTAAATAAACAAAATTTATCAAATAAATATTTAAAAATCACCGTCTAAGAAAGCATTGTTGGCTTTTTGTATTTTTAAAAATAATATAGTAAAATACACTGAAAAAAAGTTTAAAGAGGAATTAAAATATTTTTAAATCTCAATTTAGTTTTCTTTGTAAAAAGAAAAAGAAGACTCCGGAATTTAAGATTAGGATTTAAAGATTAAAAGTTATTTTTTAAATCTTTTTATCCACCGATAATCTATAGAGGTTCTCTCTCTCTTTTCTGGATATCTTTACTTCTTTGGCTTAAGAAGAGGATACAAACCAATGTCTTTTTTTTGTTTTTTATTAAAATCAATTTACAGCTTTACTTTTATAATAATTAAACAAGTTTAGTTAAGTATAATCGTCTTTAGCAATTTTAGTTAAGTCACAGATACGATAAGATAAAAAACTGTTTAATAAGCAGAGTTAACATTTGAATAAATCATATATAGGTCTTAATTAAAAAAAAGGGTTGTGGTAATTAAGATAACTTCCAAAATCAAAATATAAATAATTATACTAATTAAACTAAATACAAAAGACTTTTGATAAAAGAGCACCATTCATTTATATAGGTCTTATAAGTGTTTTTTACTTTTTTTATTGGAAAATATACAATAGAAAAATTGGATGCCCCTAGAAAGAGTCTATTTTTAATGTCAATTAATTTTTTTTTTTTAATTTTGGTTCGTAAACATTTTATTATTTTTTTTCACCAAAAGAAAGCCCTGAAATGTACAATCGTGTAGTAACTTACTCTTAACGATTTCTTACGTTTTACGAGATCTAGATGGTTAACGTCGACTTTTGTTCACACTCATATAGATTATTGAATTTGGTATATTTAACCTAATAAACATCGGAAAACGCAAAATTATCTGAATGATTGACCAAAAAAAGATCTTCAGTAATATTTATGTTGTCACAATCTGCTCCCTTTAAATTAATACATTCCAAAAATATGTTTTTCTAATTCTGTTAATTTAAATTATTAAACATAATTTACAATTTATTAATGTGCTTTGTATTTTCTCTTAATTGTTGGGCCAGGCACTAGGCAACATTTTAATCAACGAATTAAATTAGTTAAATAGTATTATTTAACTTTGCCAACTTACAGATTTAAGTAACTCTTATATAATAAAAATTCCCCAATATTTTAAAAAAAATATCAAGCTTTTTTGTTACCTATTTATGCCTTTAATAGCAGTAACCTAACTGATCCTATAAAGTGACTTTAATTACCCTTGTAACATTTTTTACACTTTCATAAAAATAATAATAAAATAAATAATTATTAAATTTTTTTATTTTTTTATTTAAATGCTAAAAAAACACAAACAGCAGAAGAGCCCACTATAGTCCTACAATATTCTATTTTTACCCCAAAAAAAGCAAAAAATAAACAGTGCTTTTCACAGCAGTGAATCTTTCTCCCTTAAATTATCCAAAATTCAGAATAAGTTAAAAATCAATTAAAAATTCAAAATATTGCAAAAAATAAAATAATTTTACAGTAAAGGTCAAACAAAATATATAATTTAAAAAAAAAAAAAAACACAGACATAAAACCATGAATA
>JAHBCN010010069.1:0-33161 GCA_019359885.1 Listronotus oregonensis | reverse complement strand
TCGGTATTATATTTTGGAATTTAAAATACACATTTTACTAAAATTGCTTACATTATTATTAGGTATTTCTAGTCGTTATGAGTAAAAAAGGTTGAATATTAAGTTTTATCTATACTTGGAATTCCAGATGTTGATGTTTATTGCAAATTTTTAATTTTTCAAAACAAAGGTTAAGACAAGGCTTTGTAAGTATAAATATTTATATTAAATTTTGTTTAAGTCAAATAACAAGTCAAAGACATTATTATTTTATTTTATCTTTTCCTCACTTTCTGTGTACCAATAATAAAAACACATTAATTCCGACTCTCCATATATTGTGATATCGCCTATAAAAAACTAAGAATGTATTAAAATTTAATCCCAAAGTATTAAATATTTTTTAACATATACAGTGTGTCCATTTAAGTTGGCAACATATGGGAAACTCTTTTATTATTAATTATACGAAAAAAAGTTATTCATCATAAAAAGTTCTGCATGCTCTAAAAACAAAAATATAATCATTAAATATTAATTTTTTCAATCCTGTACGAGGTAAGTCAAAAAATACGAATTTTAGTTGTATTTTTTGTAGTAGTAGTGGCGCAAAGTACCTTTATTTATTATTTTTTTACTTGGGACAGTCCACGAAGGCTGATGTCTAAGTACTAACGTACCGTGGGTGTCTTCAGTGTGGTGAGAGGGAGTTTGTTCACACGGGACTTAAATTTTTGGAGATTGGGAGGAGAAGGAAAAACTTCTGCAGGCAGCAGGTTCCATAGTCTTGACACTCTTGGGATGAAGGAACGAAGAAAGCGGGAAGTTCGGGGCCTCTCTAACTGAACTGTAAAAGGATGCATAAAAGTTGCACTACGTGTTGCTCTGTTGGGAGCTGCCAAAGAACGAATTATACTGGCTTACTCCTCTGAGCAGAAGCCGTGAAAATACCCATAGAAAAGCGACAGATCCCCTACAGCTCGACGGTGGGCAAGAAGAGGAAGCCTTTCTGTGAGCGTTGGATCATTAATAAGACGAACGGCTTTTCTTTGAATGGAGTCCAGAATGCTAAGTGTTGTAGGGGACGCCATTCCCCAGACATGGGAACAATATTCTAAAGAGGGTCTGATTTGGGATACATACAGAGTGTACAGATTGGAAGGAGAGAAATATTTTCTGGCTCGGAAGAAAAATCCAATCTTTTTTGAAGCTGCCGAAGCTATGGATAAAATGTGTTTGTGCCAGTTGAGGTTATTCTCAAAAGTAACGCCGACAAGATTAAACGACTCTTTGTTCTGCAGAACTTGGCCGCTTATATGTAAGGGATGAGCATTTGCAGACTTTTTTCGCGACAGCGAACATGACTGTATTTTCGAGGCATTTAACTGAACAAGATTTTTGGCGCCCCAATCCAAAATAAGTTTGAGGTCTTGTGAAAGGGATACCTGCGCTTGTTTTCGAAATCAGGATTACACGGTGGCTTAGGAAATTGAATACTAGAGTGGAGGGTACTATCGTCAGCAAAACTATGAATGATATTGATTGTGGAAGAGAGAAGATCGTTAATGTGTAGAAGAAACAGCGTGGGTGCAAGCACTCAGCCCCGGGGCACCCCAGCATTAATTTGGTAGAATGATCAAAAATTGTTATTATAAAAAGTTGTTTGGAATTAAAAATCACGTTTAAATATGCAGTTGTATTAATTAATTATGTATATTTTTTATTTCTCAAAACATCTCTACTCGACCACCGAAAACTTAATTGTAATTATTGTACATGCAATCTAGGATGCTCCGTCAAAAAGAATGCTTTGACAAGAAATACTTGGCACTTGGCACTTGGCAGTGGCATTCCACACATTAGTTGTATTTAGCGAAATTTGGTAGAAATTCAGTAGAAATGCCAGCAAAATTTGTAAAAAAAAATATTGGAAGGATGTAAGTACATATTTAAACATACTTTTTTTTATTTCGAACAACTTTTCATAATAACAATTTTCGATATTTTGATTTATAAAGGTACTTTACTCTTAAGCAAAATTCATATTTTTTGACATACCTCGTACAAAATTGAAAAAATTTAATATCTGTTAATTGCATTCTGGGTTTCAGATTATGCAGAACTTTTTATAAAGAATAACTTTTTTTTGCAAAAATAATAATAAAAAATTTTCCATATGTTTCCAACTTAAGTAGACACACTGTATATGATATTTTTAAAATCTCAAGCGCTGATTTTAGCAGAAAAAAACCATTTATTTATTATGCCACTTTTTTAATAAATCCTTTTTAAAACTATTCAAAAAATGAAAAACAAACAAACAAAGTATGGAAACATTTCTAAAGTTTTACGCAAAAAATATATGTTTAATCTATAATTTAAATATATTCTTTATAGTTGGCAAGGAAGTTTAAAGGTGTATGAAAGCCCAATACTGTAGAACAAAATTGTCCAGGCGTGCAGGGCAGCGGGAATAGGGGGGTTGGCCCCGCGGAGTTTGCTCAATAAATAGTAGGTCAGAGCCGGACTTCCATAATTCTTTATTACTACCTATAAAGTTGACATCATCAAATGTCAAATTCAAACATTCATTGTTTTTTTTTTTATTTTTTGCACAATTTGTTGGTTATTAAACGATACTACTATAGAATATTTAAAATGATTGTGTAATATTGGATTTTATATCCTCTGATATAATATGGAAAGAATAGATGGTGACACTTTACAGCCTTCTATTTAAATGGTCGATATTTTTGGGAGTTGCGTATTTTTACCAAAAATCTTTGTAAATAAATAAAAACACGATTTTTTAAAATAAATTTCAAATATTTTATGATAGCTTCATGTACTTATCACCAATTTTGCGATAAAAGAGGGGTACGATAGTGTAAATGAGTTTATTCTAATCCTAAGATTCTGGTTGTACATTAAAAAGTGAAAATTTTTATAACTCCTTTTTAGGCATATACTTTTCACTAATAACAAACATTTATGAGACAGAATAACAGTGGTTAAAAATGTTTAGTAACCTTTGGTACCTGAGTATCCATTGCAACAGTATCCGTTAAATATTATGTGTCTACAGTATGTCGAGCTTAAAAAGTTGATAATGTAAGATTAATGGCCATTTGCACCATAGTGTTTAAACCAGGATTAACTTAAGCGTTGTTTCGACTGTGACAAATATGACATGATATTTTTTACATTCTCAACACTGATTAAATTAATCGAGGTTTAATCACAGCGGTGCAAATGGCTATAAGAAACCAAAAATCTAATTTCCTTTTAAACAAATAGTAATTGTCTCAAAAGTTGCCTCCGCTCCGATTTTGTTTAAATTTGGGATACAGGGGTTTTTTGGGGCGCTGATTACGAATCTGAAAAAATATTTTTTGGGCAACGTTTCGTTTTCGAGATATTTATCATCAAAGTTGAAAATTAAACTAACCTTATTTTCACTATATTTTCCCTTCTTTTTGCACACAATACTTGATTTTTACACTAAAGTGGCACACAATATTTTATAAACACCTTTTAAAACCTTGCATTTTTATTTATTTTACACCTTTTTTCCATTAAATTGCGAACTTTTAAGTTCAAAGGCAGCAGCCATATTTGCTTAGAAAATAACAGTGTATACATGGTTGCGGCCATGTTGGGGCGTGTGAAAGTGGATGTTTGCAATTAAATGGAAAAAGGTGTAAAATAAATATAAAAACAAGTTTTTAAAAGGTGTTTGTGAAATATTGTGTGCCAATATATTAAAATTGTATATATTAAAACCTGTATATATTAAAATTTGCCTGGTCAGTTCAGTAATTAATAATTTTGATCCTTTAAAAGAATGTACTAAATTATTAAATGAAATAAAAGTACCTAAATGTAAACCTTATTTCTTTTTAATAATCCACAGAAATACACAAACATTGTGGAAATCATTTAAAAGATAGTTAAGATTGCCTTACTTTTCTCACTGCTATTTCCTATGAAATTTTCATTTTTCTTTATTCATAATTGATATATTATTATTAATTCGGTTACGTAACATTACGTCTCATAAGAAGCACCTAATTTAATAAAAGAAATACTTACCTAAAGTAAAAAATGCTGGGTATGTTACCCTTGGATTTGCAAGACAAAACCATACAACCTCTAGTCATTTTGTTACGATATTATAAGTAACAAACAATAAACACAAAATTATAGTCACAATTTACAATAAACACTAATCACTAAAATAAGGTTTTAATCAATCCAAAAAACGGTACTCCGGCTCTCATAAAAGTATAATGTGTTACCTAACTACACACTGATTTATCAGTGTATAAGTCAAAGGGTAGTAAACTTAACAAGAGTGCTCGATTTTACTATTTGTCCGCAGATATAGGTTATGTTTGGACGTCACCGTTTGCCCATTTTGCCGAGAAGGCAGATTTATTTTATTAATTTTTGTTAAATATTCAACTTTTAAAAACTATTTTGGATATGTACTTACTATTAGAATTGTAATGTATAATATTTTTAAAACATTAAGACTTTATATTACTTGTAAAAAACAAAAGGGCAAAACAGCTAGTCACAAATACCGAATTGACATTTAAATTGGTTTATATGGGCTTAAATGGGATCGAGCACTCCTTGTTAGGTTTATTACCCTTGGTATAAGTAGGCAACAGATTAAATTATTTCGTGGAATTTTGTTATTGCACAGAATCGGCGGGGCCAACTCTGACAGTTATTTTCATATTGGGCTGGACATTTTTTGATCGAATGGGCCATAGCATTGGGCTTCCATACATCTTTAAACTTCCTTGATAGTTGGTCGCTCCTTGGCTTAAAAGACTGCCTGGCATTTTCTTCCCATTTAATCTATTACGAGTATCTTTGCACTATAATTGTCTGAAATTTTATGTTACTCTTCCTGCAAAACTACTTATAAATCTTCTAGGTTTTTGATGTTTGTTTTTCTAATTTGGTTCTCTTAGTACCTCCAACGATTCTCAATCGGATTAAGATTGGGTGATTGGGCAGGCCATTTCATAACCCGACATTTTGAAATTGGTGAAAATTAAGTTGAAAGAGTCCGTTACATAGATACATACAGGTGAATCTTATAAAAGCGTGGTAATAAAAAATAAAATAATGTGCCACGTACAAGAATTTAAAAATTTCTAAAAGGCCTCAAATACTGTTTTTTAAAAAAAGCTAGGTTGAATGTGATAAAAATTTAACTTGTAACCTTTATATTGCTTCTTGTTAGTATAACAGTTAGACCTGTTTACTTTTAGTTTCTGCCATTTTAATATTTAAAATTTTATGCATATTCATAAAAGAATATGCGTTAATTCTGGACGCGTTACTAATTAAAAAAAGGGTATAGGCGCAGAGAATTTTAAGCTACTTATAATAATTCATTCAGTTATAGTTATTTTAATTTATCCTTTTCGTCCTTTATATCTCTATAACTGTTTAAGGTTTGTTAGAAAATATTTACAGGGTTTTCAACAAGAACTGTACGGGCCCTTATGTGTTTATCTCATATTAAAAAAATGAAATAGTTATCTTTAATACGGGTAAATCTGTTAAAAAACACTTCAAACCTAGAAATGATTTTGGAAGTACATGAATCTAAATAAAACCTTTTGCATTCTCTTTAGAAACAGATCAACTACAAACTGTCGAAAAAGGAAATTGGATCCTAAGAAAAGGGATGTTTTTTACCCCATTTTTTCACCCTTACCCCCCCCCCCTCAAGCATAAAATTATTTAAAACGTTTCTTTTTTCATTTTGAATGGTTCATATAGGTTTTTTGGACCACTAAATTTGAACATAATACTAGAAATTACATTCAAGAGCTTAAAACATACAATTCGCTAAAAAAGGTTTTTATCCGTTTCTAATGGTACATATAGGTTTTTTGGATCACTGAGTTCTAATATGATAATAGAAATTACATTTGAGGGCTAAGAAGGGCTGATTACCTTTTTAACACCTACACCCTTAAAACATACATTTCGTTAAAAAAGTTTTCTCCATTTTTAATGACACATATAGGTTTTTTGGATCACTGAATTTGAATATAATATTAAAAATTACATTTGACGGCTTAGAAGGTTTAAATTCGCCTTTTTTACCCTCTTGACCCCTAAAACAAAAAATCGCAAAAATTAACCCCTTTTTACCCCCTACAGCCCTAAAACAAACATTTCGCTAAAAAAGTGTTTCCCTATTTTTAATGGTACATATAAGTTGTTTGGGCGAGATTCAAATTCAGCGATCCAATAAATGTAGGAGGTAAAGGGATAAAAATAAAAAACTTTTCTTATTATAATTTTTGATATCAAATTTAAATTTAGTGACCCAAAAAACAAACCTATGTAGCATTAAAAAGAGGGAAAACCTTTCTTTTAGCGGAATATCTGTTTTATGGATGAAAGGTGTAAAAAAGGGTAAATTCAGCACTTTTTAGCCCTTAAATGCAATTTCTAATATTATATTTAAATTCAGTGGCCCAAAAAACCTATATGTACCATTAAAAATGGGGTGTAGGGGGTAAAGGGTAAATTAAATTTACCTTTCTAAGCCTTTAAATGTAATTTTTGATTCTAAATTTTAATACAGTGACCCAAAACACCTAAGTCTACCAAGAAAAATGGGAAAAAATTTCAAATAACAGATTCTTGAAGATTGTGGACATTTTTACGTGGAGATTTGTGTCCATAATAATTTTTCGCATTTAAAACAGAAAACCGGCATTTTTAAAATTCTTTCAAAAACTAATAAACAATTAACAAGCAAAACAAACTGCACCTAACCTCACTGCAGTAAGTTGCAACTTATTCGATTTCTAAAATGTTGGTCTTGACAAAATGGCGAGGGTAATTCAAGACTTATCCATTTTTATGCCGTGACTGCCGCTGCTGAAATTTATGATTGCTATCGGGGCAATGATCGATATACTATATTTTTGATCGGGGGAAATTATTGATGGATAATATGCTATACAGTTGGACCAGTATAAAAAAAAAGTCGGTTCTCTTTGAACTGGCGGCCGCATTTGCTTTCTATAACACAGGCACACAAAAAAAAGTTTTGAACCAGATATGTGAAGTACCTGCCGGTATGTTTTTCGGTGCGCTAAAAACGAATCCGAAGTCAGAATTTACCCATCACCCTTAGATTTTGCCCCAGCAACCCCCCAGCACCCCCCCAATGGTCAAAATTTTATTCATTTGGAAAAGATATAATAAATATCTGACTGTGTGCTAATGAACATAACAGAAACCCCCCAGCACCCCCCATCCCAAAGGGTCAACATTTTATTCATTTAAAAAAGATATAATAAATATCTGACAATAGGTTTTTTGACGTGCTTAAAATGAATATAAAGTTAGAATTTACCAATCACCCTTAGATTTTTCCCCAAAAACCCCCAGCACCCCCACCCCAAAGGGTCAAAATTTTTTCATTTGGAAAAGATATAATTAATATCTGACAATACGTTTTTTGGCCTGTTCAAAACGAATATGAAGTAAGAATTTACCCATCACCCATAGATTTTGCCCCAGCAACCCCCAGCCCCTCCCCCAAAGGTCAAAATTTTATTCATTTGGAAAAGATATAATAAATATCTGACTGTGTGCTAATGAACATAAAGTCAGAATTTACCCATCACCCTTACATTTGGCCCCAGAAACCCCCCAGCACCCCCCATCCCAAAGGGTCAAAATTTTATTCATTTGAAAAAGATATAATAAATATCTGACAATACGTTTTTTGACGTGCTAAAAATGAATATAAAGTTAGAATTTACCAATCACCCTTAGATTTTTCCCCAAAAACCCCCAGCACCCCCACCCCAAAAGGTCAAAATTTTTTTATTTGGAAAAGATTTAATAAATATCTGACACTACGTTTTTTGGCCTGTTCATAACGAATATGAAGTAAGAATTTACCCATCACCCATAGATTTTGCCCCAGCAACCCCCAGCCCCTCCCCCCCAAGGGTCAAAATTTTATTTATTTGGAAAAGATATAATAAATATCTGACAATACGTTTTTTGGCGTGCTAAAAACAAATATGAAGTTGGAATTTACCCATAGCCTTGAATTTTACCCTAGCAATCCCCAGCAACCCCCAGCATCACCCAGCAACCATCCAAAGGGCTAAAATTTAATTTTATTGGAAGACTTAAAATAAATATCTAACGTTTTCAGTACACCAAACAACGTATTGTTCGATGTTTATTACAACTACACTAAGTGAATAAAGTTTTACCCATTAAGGAGGGGCAGTTCCTGGGGTTTGCTGGAGCAAAATGTAAGGGTGATGTGTAAATTCTGACTTTATGTTTATTTTTAGCATACCAAAACACGTATTGATAGATATTTATTTTAATTCTTCTAATAAAATAAAATTTTTGCCCTTAGGGTGGTTTCTGGGTGATGCTAGGGGTTGCTGGGAATTGCTAAGGTTAAATTCAACTTATGGGTAAATTTAACTTCATATTCGTTTTTACAATATCAAAAACGTATTGTCAGATATTTATATCTTTCCAAATGAATAAAGATCCTTCGGAGAGTGCTGGGGTCTAGGCAATATCTAGGATGATTGGGTAAATTCAGTCAGTTCGTTTTAGCGCACCGAAAAACATACCGGAAGGTACTTCACATATCTGGTTCAAAACTTATTTTTTGTGTGCCTGTCAGTGCCGCTACGCATGTCTGTAAAAATAGTCCATATAAAGCCGGCTTCCAACGGCGCGAGACTTGCGAGTCTGGCTGCAAATTGGCGAGTCACGCGCCGTGGGAATGCAAAGGTTCGCCCGTTCGCCAAGCGGCTTGGCTTTCCCGTCGGTTGTCGGTAAAATTTGGCACGAGTCAAAGGATAAACGAGCATCGCAGGCTCGACTTGTCCTAACTTGTGAATCCGTTCCCACACAGAATGCTTCATTTGCAGTTTTCTCTCAGTGGCGTTGTGTTGTCCACCATCGTTTCTTTCTTTTCTCTTTATTTTTATTTGCTTTTAAATATTCACCGCTCATTACTATAAAGCTGCAGCACAGTTGCAATACGCTGATTTTGTTCTTGTTGGCATCTCATCATTTTCCTTGATGCAAACTACTCCTCTGTTTTCACCAGAATAACAATCCAGCGGGTGCGTCGAGCGCAATTTAGAACTTGGCGGGTGACGTTACAAGCTGTTCAACGCCGTGGGAATAGCGACGGCTCGTCGACTTGCCACTTGCAAACTGTTTGCCAAACCATATCGGCAAGTCACTTGCAGTCCCGCGCCGTTGGAAGCCGGCTTAAAGAGCAAAATCGGCTGCCAGTTCAAATCAAACCTTTTTAGCAAATTTTTGTTTTTTTTTTCAAAGAGCACCGAATTTTCATTCTTATACCATATGATCCAACTATACACCCAGTACAATATAAACTACAACAAAAAATCCTTAACCCATTAACTCATTCATTTATCAGTAAGATCAGTATAGGAATGAAAATTCGTTTTTTTTTAAGAAAAAAAAACGTAAAATGTAGCTAAAAGGGTTTGATTTGAACTGGCGGCCGCCTTTGGTTTTTATATGTACTATTGCAAAAACTAAAAGTTTTTTTCATAAAATTATAGTTTTCAAGGTATATTAAAAAAACGGTTTTTTTCTTTTTAAGGTAAAAAAAAAAAATACAATTTGAACACGCTGAGCTGAGGCAGCAGTGTCGCTAGTAATATAAAAGAAAACTCATGTGTGTCTCTTATTGGCTTGGTTTTTTGCGGTGGCCTCCCGGACTAATATTCCTAGAATTCCCCTAGTAAGGCAATAAAATTAGATCGCGACTTCGCAAGAGTCGCAACACCAACTGTCTACGAGTAGGCCAATCAATAGAGATTTTTTTGCACACTTAAATTTAGCCGGAAACAACCTGTGCCATCTGTTAAAACATGATAAATAGATTAAAACGAATTTGTTTACAGTAATTGTTTAAACAATCAAAACTGTAAAAAAAGGTAATTTTTTTTAGTTTTTCGAGTATAACTCAAAAAGTATTAGAGATATAGCGATGGTGTCAATGGAAATACTTTAGAGAAATAAAAAACCTATAAGAGCTTTTTCCGAGCATTTTCCGCCGAGAAAAACCGCAAAAACTCCAAAAATTGACCTTTTTTCAAAAAATTATATCTTCGTTCGGTTTGAAGGTTTAGGAGTAATTTTTTAAAAAATGATAGCTTATAATATGCGTCTACGCAGAGAATGGTTTCTGTCGGATTTATAGTTTTCGATTTAGGGCTTATCGAAAATTTAAGGGCTTTTTTTGCGAGGCTCACCGTTTTAAGGCGCATAAATATATTTTCATTCTGAAAACGGCTTATAAAAGTAGAGATCAAAATATTTCTCTCCAAATTTTGAATTTTTTGCTTAGGGGGTGGGAAATCGGTGAAAAAGTCTCTGAAAGTCGTGCAAAACGCGAAAAACGACGACCGAAGCAGAGTAGAGTAGCGGTAGTGGGGGAGCGAGGTAACGAAGGAGAAATGCATATTAGTCCGGGTAAATCTGTAATTTATCGTTAAATGATTTTGGAAGGTCATGAATCGAGATGAAATATTTTGCATTTTATTTAGAAACAGTTCAACTACAAACTGTCGAAAAAAAATAGTGGATTCTGCGAAAAAAAAATTTAATCCATTTTTTACCTTTTTACCCCCAAACATATAACTTTAAAAAAACGTTTTTTTATAGGTTTTTTGGGCCACCGAATTCGAATATGATATAAGAATACTTGAGGGCTTAGGAGGGCTAAAACAGGCACCCCTAAATCATACATTTCGCTAAAAAATGTACGTTTGAGAGGTGTAGGGAGTAAAAAAAGGGTGAATTTAGCCCTTTTTTAATTGTAATTTTTAATATCATATTCGAATTCAGTGAACCTAAACTTTTTAGCAAATGTATATTTTAGGGTTGTGGAGGGTAAAAAAGGGTAAATCTTTAAACCCCTCTCAGCCCTCAAATATAATTTCTAATATTATATTCGAATTCATATGGAAAAAGCCCTTAAAAGGAAACCTTTGTAGGAATAATTCTTACGCTTGGGGCAAAAGGTTAAAAAAGCCCTCTTGTAGAGCCAAAATATTTCTTTTTTGACAGTGTATTGAACTGTTTCTGAAGGAAAATGCCCCAAAAGGTTTCCATCTTTTTATGGGGGCTACAAAACCCGTTTAACAATAAATACAATCTACCCGCACTAATATGCATTTCTCCTTTGTTGCCTCGCTCCCCCACTACCGCTACTCTACTCCATGACTTTCAGAGACGTTTTTCACCAATTTTCCAATCCGCCTTAAAACGATGAGCCTCGCAAAAAAGCCCTTAAATTTTTGATGAGCCCTAAATCGAAAACTATAAATCCGACAGAAACCATTCTCTGCGTAGTTAAACTACATATTATTAGCAATCACTTTTCTAAAAATTAGTCCTAAATTTTTAAACCGAACGGAGATATAATTTTTTGAAAAAAGGTCCATTTTTGGAGTTTTTTCGGATTTTCTCGGCGGGAAATGCTCAGAAAAGGCTCTATGAAAAAACCATTTTGTAGGTTTTTTAATTCTCTAAAGTAGTCCAATTTACACCATCGCGATATCTCTAATACTTTTTGAGTTATACGCTAAAAACTATAAAATTACCTTTTTTTACAGTTTTTATTGTTTAAACAATTACTGTAAACAAATTCGCTGGGGCTAAAACCGGGGTTTTCATCTATTTTTCATGTTTTAACAGATGGCATATACTGTTTCCGGCTAAATTTAAGTGTAAAAACGAGCACATTTTTTGCTCTGTTGGTTGGCCTAGAGTACGAATTTAATCAACTATTCATCGTATTACATGCAACCGAGTACTACGCATGCGTGCTATACAAATTTTTACAGTTATATTAAAATGTTTTCCGTGTAAAGTTGCTTTATTTTATAATTTTTATGCATTTACAATTTAGTTTACAGGTCGTTGGTATGAAATAGAAAGATCATTTTACCTTATGGAACTCATCTCGAGCTGTGTTAGTGTCGATCTCGAAGAAAACAATAAAGGCCAATTGGATGTTTATGTAAATTCAAGAAGTAGAGTGTAAGTTCTATCTGGATATTTTCGACCTATAATAATGGTTTGGTTAGAAAATAGGCAAAGAAACCAAAAATATTAAGATAAATAACACAAAAGTGGTGTGTGCTGGGTGTCGGACTAGGATTTTCTGGTGTATTTTTTTCCGCTGAACACGAATCTAAAGTCAAAAATTTCAGTTCGAAATAGGAAATAAATATATTTTTTTATTATTGTGATTTTTTTTTATTATAATTCATTTATCTTATTCGGTTGAATTCCAAATGGCTTAAAATGTGCAGACAAAATATAAAAATTTAAAAAAATAATTTAAACCTTGAAAAAATCCTCAGAATTCAGTTTTTTTTTATTATAATTTAAAAAATATTGCATTTAGACAAAAAGGTTATATAACTTAAAATAACGTAGAAATACATAGTTTATGTCATATCGGGTGGTGCGTCGCCGAGCGGAACATAGGAAATCCAATGTCAATTTTAGGGAGGTCGATTATTGGCTCATCTGTACATTTTACAGAAAAAATGTAAGTTAACTTTTTGAAGAGACCAACCTGACAAGCCCTCGTGCAAACTTTCAAAAAATTTTAATAAGCGAATCTTGAATTATTCAATTAAATGTAATTGCAAAATTACCAAATTTTCGGTTTGGGTAAAACCAAACAGGCACCAGTAAAATGAATATTGTCCCTAACATAAAGAAAAGTGTTAATAAATCAGTGACAGTCGGTATTTAAAAAAAAAAATGAATTATTCAATCGACGAAAAAGTATCCATAATTAAGTGGCATTATGCGGGAAACAGTTTTAGAGCAGTACCTGAAATGTTTTCAGTTTATTTTCCCACCCAGCCCATTCCGTCCATTTCAACTATTAAACGTATTGTCAGTAAGTTCGAGTCCAATGTTACCGTAATAAATAATTGTAAATGTTCATCTCAGGATATCGAAAGTCGAGCCGAAGAAAGAGAGAACAGAAATCTTGATATTCTACTGAGTGTGAAGGAAAACAAAATGGTTAATACAAGGGTTCTTGGGCAAGAGGTAAATAAACATCATACAACGGTATTGGGCCAGGGCATGATTGCTGGAAATTGCAAGTCAGTTACCGGAAAGAATTTCCTGTATTAAAGTACCACCGTCAATGTCGAAGCATATTTACCATGAAATCTAAACTGTAGTATTACTGCTAAGCAGAACGCAACATTACCTGATGAACATCGGTGTCTTCTACAGTGCGGTTACGTAAAAACTCATTACACCAAAATACGTCAGGACCAATTCTACCATTCATCTGTATTTTTTGCGAGAAAGAACAGAAGTACAAGCCGGGAAGTAGAACACGTGAGGGACTAGTACAATGTGTAGAGTTGAGATCCAGTGATACGATCAAAGCCTCTGCTATATCAAAAAATGACAGCAGAATTGTTGGGTTAGCTGAGACTATGTGTTTTGTTTCAGCAGAAGCAAAGCATCATTTTTCGTGCTATCGTAAGTACACGCGCAGTGATAGTTCAGTAAAACCATCTGAAATAGCGGAAACGACCCTGGAAGAACAGGAATTTCAGAAATATGCTATTGTGGAACAAGCTGCATTTAGTGAACTAACTAAGTATATGGAAGAACTTCTTAATAATCCTATAGTTGTGAGATTTACCGAGGTTACCAGCCGTTACGTTCAATGTATTAAGAATAATGGAGTCTCAGAAGTGAAGTCGCACACCAAAAAAAACTTAAGACGGAAGTTGGAAAATTTGTATGGCTCCAAAATTCATTTCGTTTCTAACGATAGTGGTCATTTGTTAATGCTACCAAACAGTATGTCAAGAGATGATTTAGTTCGAAGGAATGACCAATTATCTGCAAAACTAAAAGCAATAAAGACATGTTCCGATAAGAATTTGATTACTGCTGCATGTCTAATCCGTAATGAAATCCTGCAACTTCAAAGTGGGAATGTATGGCCACCAACGCCTGAAGATCTGTCTGAATTCCAACTTCCAAAGAATACCCATCTGTTCCTGCAGTCTCTTTTGAGAGGGGATAACAGAACACAAAATTCCAGTAGAGTGTCGCGTTTAATTTGGTCATTGGGTCAAGATTTTATTCATGCTGTCACAGAGGGAAAGTTAAAACTGCGAAGCATATTCTGCTCCCATTTGCTCTTAAATCCCTGGTAAAGTCGTTGAGTTAACTAAACTCCTAAATAGATGTGGCCATGGACTTTCATACTCCCAAATCGAAGAAATTGAGACAGCAATAGCTATGCAAAGATTTCTGCTGGAGAAGAGCAACACTTAGTAATTCCAAGAAATATTGTTGCAAATACATTTACACACCCTCGCATGGGATAATATCGATCGTTTGAAGAAACTCTCTCAGGCGGTGGGACCACTCATCGAGTTAATGGGATTATAACACAGCCCGTGCATTCCGCTTTAGCAGAAGGTATTGATACTCAGGAGCAAATAATTATTGACAGAAAGCTTAAACTGCGAACCATACCAATGCATGGAGCCGCTCTAGAACCTTACAACCCTGGCAGAAGGGTTGGCCCTAATCATTGTACACAAGAAGACGACCCGGAATTCAAAAACATAATCTTGAAGTCCAGATGTAAAAACATTTTGTGGACTATGATGCGCTGTATTGATCCCAAACACCAAGTCGTTCCCAGTTGGACAGGATTTAATATCAAATTGAGAAAGGGCATTGTAACAAATCCCACAGAAATTGGATACTTGCCAACAATTGATGCTCCAGCAACGAGTCTTACAACCGTTTATGAAATAATGTGTCGTTCTTTAGCCATACAAGAAAAATTACAGGTGGAATCTATTGATGTAACATTTGATCAAGCGCTATACGCCAAAGCCACAGAAGTGTTGTGGAAACACCTCGAGAAATTCCACTCTATAGTGCTAAACCTTGGTGGTTTCCATGCTATTTGTAATTTCATGGGCTGTATAGGGCTTTTCAGGATGCTGGATTATCTGACTTACTTGTGGAAGCTGGTGTTGCAGCAGAGGGGTCGCTGTCATATATTATCACAGGGAAACATTATAATCGAGCAGTACGCATGCATAAATTAGTTTTTGAAGCAATGATGAGGATTATCTGGAAGTCATTTTTGCCGTGGCTTGAAGAAAAAGATATAGATGTTTACAAAGACCTAGAAGATTTGAAGAATGAGCTGTCATATTTGTATGACAATATTACAACATTAAATGAACTACAATATTCAGAGTTCGTTAGCGGTAGTACATTTTCTGCATTATGTGTAGCATTTGGACAATACTTAGATTTCCTAAGAAACGATAACGGAAATCTATCATCTCTGTGGATGTCATATGTTGACATGGTGGAGATCTTACTAATATTGATTAGAGCAACTAGAGAGGGTGACTGGTTCCTGTATTTATCAGGAATCAGAATGATGATACCGTGGTGCTTTTCCTACGATCACCTGAACTATGCTCGATATTTACCTGTGTATTACGCTGATATGCTGGCTTTAAAAAGAACACATCCAACTGTGTACGAAGCATTCCAAAGTGGTCAATTTTCAATACAAATGTCTAGAGAAAATCCCTTTGGTAGAATTCCGTGGACCAAACAATAGAAGAAACCATCAACAAGGACACGCAGGGTAGTAGCGGAACTACAAAATTTAGTAAGCAACCTGCAGCAGTTGCAAGATATTACTTGACTTCTGATATGAAAGCAGCATTCCTCACATATGCTTCGAATGAAACCGGTGGCATTTCTTCAAAACATGTTCTTCATAATGACCTGTCACCATCTAGAATTCTCAAAGATGAGCGTGACGTTTCATCTATAGTGAACCTCCTCACTAATGAATGGATCAACCCATTCGTGAATTTAGATATTGTTAACATCTCGACTGGTAGTCTTCCAACTCCGAACATCAGCAAAGACTTACTCGAGGCACATGCAATAGGAGAGAAGGCATATTTCGAATTCAAAAATAAACGTTTGTTCATAAAAGACGATGTCAGCCAGTTTCACTCTGTTTTGCAAAGGCAAAACTTGAAAACATTCACGGATCTAAAAAAACAAAAACGTATAAAAGTGAATGAAAAGGAACTAATTCTGAAAGCAGATAGAGGCTTGTTTGCTCAGATGGCAATAGTTGCTCAACGCAGAGAGCTTGACATGAAAACTGTTTTGTCACATCCACTGGGGCCTCTACCATGGGCTTTAGCAGCTACGGATGGAACAATAAGAAAAACTAATAAAGCTAAACTATTTGAAGTCTTAAGTAAGAACTTCCCTCCAGCTGAAGTACTACCGGAAAATGCTGCATATGTTATCGATGGAATGGCCTTAGTACAGCAATTAGTTGAAGTACCAAACACTTTTGGACTACTAGCTGATAAATTATTTTCCAGAATTGTTCGAGAAGCGTATTCACGAATCGATATTGTTTTGGATACATACAGAAGTATATCAATAAAAAATGCCGAGAGACTGCGGCGTGGAACGACTGAAGCTCGTAACTTTTCTAGCATTAAAGCAGCCCATCCTACAACTAAATGGAGACAATTCCTAACAGTCTCTCAAAATAAATCGGAACTTATCAAATTTTTGACGCACGAGTGGCAACAACCAAAATACACTAACCGGTTGGGGTCCAAGATTATGTTTGTGACGTGTGAAGACCGCTGTTACCAAGTAACATCAAATAACGCAACAGAAGTAACATCACTGCAGTGTTCTCACGAAGAAGGAGATACACGTTTTTGCTTCACGCATATCATGCACAAAATCTGGATTTAGAGACGTAGTTATTCACTGTGATGATACTGATGTCGCTGTTATAACACTATACCATGCCTTCCTTCAAGGAACTAGGATGCAATATCTTCCTAAGAAAGGGAATTTATCAATGGCTGAAGTACTTCAATATGAACGAAATGTTTGAAGAAATAGGTGAAGATATGTTCTAGCATTACCAGGTTTGCACGCCTTCACTGGCTGCGACACAGTGAGTGCGTTTGCAGGAAAAGGAAAAGCTACAGCGTTGAAGGTCGTGCGTAAAGGCAAAGAATTTGCAAGTGCCATGTCTAAGCTGGGGGAAACTGTAGGTGTATCTGACGAAACAAAGATAGTTCTCGAGAAATTCGTATGTAGGCTCTATAGCAACACTACCAAAGTCACAAGTGTCAACGAGCTAAGGTACATGTTATTCTGTGGAAGCAAGGTAACATTGAATCGCACAATCTTCCTCCATGTCAGAACACACTAGATAAACATATATCAAGAGCCAATTTTCAAGCAATGGTATGGAAAAAGGCACTATGATCCACAGCCAGACATTCCATCACCTGAAGGTCATGGATGGTCACTTGAAACAGAGAGTGACGGTAATTCAATGTTACATATCGATTGGATGAGCTTTGTGCGCCAGCACCTCTTGCTGTTCTTGAATTATTGTCATGTTCATGCAAGAAAAGATTGTGAGCCGAACACATGTTGCTGCATTAAAAATTCATTAAAATGTACGGATATGTGCAAAATTCAGGTTTGCAGTAACTATTCACAACCAGATTATGTTCTCGAAGCTTCATCCGACACAGACGCCGATTCAGACGATGAATAATTATTATTTGTTTTAAAAATAAATATATTATATCTCTGTATAATGTTACGTATAATAATATTTATAATGATGTATAATATAATCACAATGCATTTTCATTTTAAATTAAATTTAAGATTTATGTTTCAATTCGAATTTGTTAACAGGAATTAAGTGAACACAAAGCATATTAAATTATAATAAAGCAATATCACGAAAACCGCTGCCATCTTAGCTATCAAATTTTACAAAGTATTATCCAAATCATTGATCCTGTCTTTTATGTTTGATTAAAACTTGTACGATATTTAGTTCCAAGTTAAAACTGACCTTTTGAATGGTATACTACGATTTTCACCAGGCGGCCATCTTTGTGACGTCGTAACGAAAATAAACTACCGAATATTACAATGTATCATTCCAAACTTAATCCTGGCTTTAGGCTGAATCAAATTTTTAAGATACTTTCACTCCTTAAAAAAGAAACCAGACTTAAAATGTTAATTACGATTTTCGCAAGGCGGCCATCTTTGTGACGTCATAACGGCACTAAGCTACCAATTTTACAAAGTATCATATAAAAATTTATCCTACCTTCCGACAAATCTAATTTTGTATGTTACATTTACTTTTCCCAAAAAACCAAATTGTCCATTTTTGGACTTTTGGTCCCCAAGCCTATATTGGGCACTTTGAAAAAAAACCCAAAATTTTTCCCCATAAATTCTAAAAAAAATTTAAAAGCGGCAGGAGCAAATAACGATTGGGTTTTTAAAAAATTTTTTTTTCCGATGAATTCATTCATTCTCAACAATAAACCAAAAATTTAGAATTGCCGGTATTAAAGCCAAAAAAAAGAACATCGCTTTAATCATACTCCGACACAATATCCCCAAAAAACAAATGTATTGGAAATTTTTGGACAACATATCATAAACCCTTTTTATGGACTATAACCTGACAGCAGAATCCTATTTGGACTTATTTCAAAATCCCCAAAATTGGGGCCCCCCTTGGAAGAAGTTGTTCAGGAAGATCAAAAAAACTAGCCCCGCACATAATGCCCGTATTTTGGGTTTAAAAATACCTGGAAAATGCTTTTAACGGCAAATTTTTGGGCCACCGGATACTTTGGCCAGCCAGGTCACCTGATCTTTCAGGGAATGACTTCTTTCTGTGGGTCACTTAAAAGTGTCATTTATAAAAGTTAAAATTTAAAATCTAAACCAGTACAAACGCTATTTCTTAGAATGAAAAAAAATTTCCCAATATCAACAAATTAAAATGAATTTTATGATCGGTTGAATATTGTTTAGCTGTGTGTTTTTTGAACATTTAAATAATTCATTTTTTTTTATGTAATCTCTATTTTTTTTAAAAAAGTTTTGTATTTTATTTCAATTTTTTTTTTCTACACCTGTAAATATTAAAGTTTAGCCTTTTTTTCGGATCTATTTTCGATCTTCGGGTTTAAAACATTAAAATTTATTGCGATGGCGAACTAATTTACTGACATACGTTTAATGGTTAAAATGGACCAGATAGGTTTTATGGAAAAAAAAATTGAAAATATTTCAGATACCATTGGTTTATTTAAATTCTATATATAAAATTTTTTTTTTAATATCGTAGTAATAATTGTTATTAGTTAAACTTAATTGGGCATTAAATAAAAGTTTTGAAAAAAAAAAATATTTAACGTGTCTTACTTTGAATGTAATGGTTGTGAGATTGATGAAACAAAAAAAGTTTCCCTTTTGTTTCTTACGTCAGATTTGACAAACCCTTATAACAAACTGTTTGCTGGTGGCGGGTTTTGGGTTTTTACGTAAACCCCAAAATTTTTTAAGCTTAAAAAAAAAAGGTTTAAAAATTTTTCAAATTAATTTTTCCTTTTTAAAAAAGTAATCTTCTTTTTTTTTGAAAAACTAAAAAAAATTAACCCCTTAAAAATTACATGGGATTTATTATGTTCCGCTCGGCCGGCCCCACCCGGTATAAAGTTTCGTGTGTTTTTTTAGTTTTGAGATATTTACGTTTTAAATTAAAAAAAATGGTAACATCTGAAATTACACCTTTTCCCAATTTTTTGCTGTTTGACCACCAATTTTAACTTTAGATTCGTGTTCAACGGAAAAAAAAACGCCAGAAAATTTTAGTCCGGCACCTAGAACATTTCTTTTTGTGGACCTGTGTTATAACACTACCTTTTTTTTTAAATTTTTTAGATTTAGATGCATGAAACCGTTATTTTTACTTCTAAATTTACAATCTAGATCTTACAGTAAAAATTATAAATGCTACAACAACAATTATAGATTTAAATTTGTAAGTTTAAACAAAATTTACCTAATTTGTATGAGAAATCTGAGATTTAAATTAGAAAATAGGAAAAGGAAACAATAAATGTCAAATTTTTCTCAAAGTCTAGCTTTTATTACTACTTTGGACACGTACTGGTAAAGACAAAACGTAAATAAAATAATTCTGTTAATACTAAAGATAGATACGCAAGCCTTTTTATTGAAACGTACGTACGAAATTTTAGACCGGTTGGGGGTTTAGGTTGGGCGACTTATTTTTATTTTTTTTTGGCCTGCGGAGGGACAAAAGAGTTAAGAAGAGGTGGTACCCAAAGGGGTTCCCCACGGTTAAAAAAAGATGTCGTCCTGGAGTCATAAAAAAGCGAAAAATTATTTAATGGGCAACCCTTGAAAAAACCTCTTCTCAACATTCATGTATCTCACAGAACAAAAAAAACAAAAAAAATCGTCCAACCCCCACACCGGTCTTAAAAATTTGGATGTCCTGGGGTCTAAAAAAAAAAAAAATTTTTGGACTGGGGCAACCCTTGAAACCACCTTTTTTTTAACCTCATGTCCTCCGCAGGGCAAAAAAATCAAAATAAGTTATTTAACCTACACCGGTCTAAAAATTTTTAAAACGGTTCCCGGAGTCCTAAAAGCTAAAAAAATATTGGACTGGTGCAACCCCCAAACACCACTTCTCAACTTATGTTTTCCCAGGCCAAAAAAAACAAAATAAGTCGATCCAACATACAGGTCTAAAATTTTAAGACTGTCCGGGGTCATTGTAGAAAAAAAATTGGACTGGTCAACTTTGAAACCCCACTCCCCAACTCTTATGTAACTCCGCAGGCCAAAAAAAAACAAAATAAGTCGCCAAAAAAATCACACCGGTCTAAAAATTTTTAAAACGATCGTCCGGAGCCCTAAAAAAAAAAAAAATATTGGGCTGGTGCAACTTTTGAAACCACCACTCCTCAACTCTATGTACCCCCGCAGCCAAAAAAATCAAAAAAGTCGACCAACCTACACCGGGCTAAAATTTTAAGACGTCGTCCCCAGTCATAAAAAAACTAGAAAAAAAATTGGGCTGGTGCAACTCTTTAAACCCCCCTTCTCAACTCTCATGTACCTCCGCAGACCAAAAAAAAAAAAACAAAATAAGTCAGCCAACACCACCCGGTCTAAAATTTTAGACGATCGCCCTGGAGTCAAAAAAGCTATAAAAAATTATTGGACTGGGACCCTTGGAACCTTATTTCTTAACTCACATTCCTCCAAAACCAAAAAAAAAACAAAATAAGTCGATCCAACCCCACCGGTCTACAATTTAAAAGACTCTCCTGGAGTCATAAAAGCTGGAAAAAATTTATTGGACTGGTAACCTTAAACACCTCTTCTCAACTCTCATTTTCTCCACAGGCTAAAAAAATCAAAATAAGTCATCAACCCTTACACCATTTCAAGGGTTCCGTCAATAATTTTTTTAGCTTTTTGCCCCAGGACGTTGTATTTAAATTTCCGGACCTGGGGTTGGATCGTATTTTGATTTTTGTCCTCGAAGGACGGGTGTTGAAGAGGTGCTTCCCAAGGGTTGCACCAGTCCAATATTTTTCTTTTTATGACCCAGGAATCGTCTTTAAATAACGGGGGGACCTTTATTTTTGATTTTTTCCCTCAGTTGAAAAAAGGTGTTCGGATTGCCCGTCCAATAATTTTTTGCTTTTTTGACCCAGGACGTCTTAAAATTTAGCCGGTTTAGGGATCGACATATTTTGACCTCGAGGTACGAGTTGAGAAGAGGTGGTTCTGGGTTGCACCATTATGTTTTTTCCACTTTATGCTTTAAGATATCGTCCAAAAATTTTAGAGCGGTATGAGAGTTGGATCGATTTATGTTAAATTTTTTTCGGCCTGCGGAGGTACTTGAGACAAACACATTTCATAATATATAAACAAAATATAAATTAAAATGGTATAACAAATAAGCCTTTTTTGAACTATGTATTATTTAATCATAAGCAAAACCCTATACTGACATTTTTCTTCGAACTTTTTTCTGCAAAATCATTCATTATATCATTAAAATTTATGATTACATTTTTAAAAAAATTAATCGTAAATTTGCCGCCCCCAATATTTGCCGCTCTAGGTCTGGTAAATGTCTAACAAATAAATTCTGTAAAAGATTTTGTTAATAAACGTACGACGTTACTCGAAAAAAAAATTTTTTTTCTTTACTTTTCCTAGTTTTTAAATTTCATATTTTTTTTTGTTCTGGCCCTGTTCGAATTAGGCGGATTTTCGGATAAGCGCGGTTTGGATTAGCGGGATCTAGTGTATATGTTTTTTTTTTTAATCTCTTACACCAATATTAATAATGTTAATTAACAAAGTATAAAAAATTAAATAATACACATTTTATTAACTTTTGCTAAATTTTTAGATCCGGCATATTTTCCATTAGTGAGGGAGTGGCTACACCAACCAAAAAAGACCCCAGTTTATTGTTATACAAAGTTAGTAGTAAACTTCCAAGGTTCGTTAATAGGTATCTACCAGGAGCTGGGTTTTACCAAGTTGTGAGAACTGATTATAGAAGATTTGCCATATTGTATTCCTGCACCAATTTTCATCTTTTTCACACAGGTAAGAATTATGGAATACCTATACATTGCATTATCGATGGCCTTTAGATAAATTTAATATTTTTTATTGCATCACAAATGTGTCAAATTTATGTGATGATAAAGTTAATTATTTGTTATTTTTTTTAATAATAATCGGAAAGTGCATTTTGTAAACCTAAATTGATATTTTATATTTTAGATCTTGTTTGGATTTGGGCAAGAAAGAAAGAAATAGATGTTAGTATGCGGGCTTACATTTACCGCATATTAAGTAAAAATCACATTGATCCGGAGAGACTCACTCTTCCAAAAAATAAAAATTGTACTGATGATTATTAAAAATTAAATAAATTGTTTTATTTTTGTAGAAACAGAATAGATATTTTGCCTTTTCTAAGTTGTAGAACTGATGATTCACCCAATAGCTTTTTTTACTTACGAGGTTGGTAGGGGTTAAGTTTTCAGTTTTAGGATGGCTATATTTCCAAGCTATATGTTTTTCATTTTGTGTTCAATTTCTTATTTACTAATTTAGTGTTAATGTTATGGCTGGTCTTTTAAATTTATTTTAAATTTAGTATAACCATATTTAAAACAAGAGCAATTTATCAATAATTATAATATTATTACAGTACCTACAATAAGTGGCTGTGGTTAAAAAAACTTGAAATATTTAACAAATGTGTTAATAAGAACTTCAGTTTTTTGAATAGTTAAAAAAAAAGAAAGTAAATTAAAACAATAACTAATGCAATAGCAAAACTGGAACAAAACACGAATTATCGGGTCATTAAAAGTTGTATACCACAGGGTAAATATGCCTTCAAACTAAAAATGTTGTTTAAAAATGAAAAGTAGGAGCTGGATGCTTTTTTATAAACTGTACGTATTAATTTAAGAAATTTGTATGTCTCCTAATTTTAACATTTCATGTTTTTTTGATAATTATATATTAATATTTAGTTTTCTACCTCTTTAAAAAGTTTTTCTGTGTTTAAAAAGGAAGCTAAATGCAAATAAAATTAGAAGAGGTTAACGTTCCTAGGCCCTTAAGTTAGGAGGTAAGTCGTAAGTAATAAACAAGGATACTCAGAATCCAAGGCGAAAAATCAGAAATATAAATAAAAGAGGTAAAATGTATTTAAATCAGCACAAAATAAAAACAATTAAGATAAAAGACTGGATAAGTAAACAATAAAATATTTTTTTATTGTTTTTTTGGAAACGATTTGCTCCAGTTTGTAATAAAAAATAATAATAGGAAAGTTTATAATTAAAATGCAAAATTAAATACCTAATTTCTTTAATAATAAACGCTACTATTATTTTTCTAGACTAAATGTTATTTAATATTGTTTTCGAAACAAAGTAACATTAAACACTGTTTCAACAGTTTAATGTACTAGAAGAACCGTACATTAGCAACACTAAAATTATATTCTTTTAATCCGTTTTCCTTTTTATTTCCTGCAGGATAGCTGATTTCTGGGAGGTAAACTTTTTTGTTAGCATGTCAGCATGTCTGTCTGATTTTATTTAGATAGTGTGTTAGTAAAAGCTTACACATACTGTTAACAATTTATTTAATTTTTCTTAATAATGCAAACTAAAAATGTCTTTAAGTTTTATTGTAAAAAATAATACTATAAATTTGTGTAAAACAATTTACACAAGAACCATTGATCGTTAAAATGTCACCTACCCTTTTAAAATTATTTAGTTATGCATTCGCCAGAATGTCAAGATTGTAAACATTTATTGGTTTGTAAATTCCTTTTTACAGCTCCATATCAGACAAGTGGTACAGGGTTTTCCCGTATAATTGCGCCCTTTTCTTTTTTATAGATAAAAAAAGGTTTATATGAAAGTTGCACATTTTTCAGGTGTAAGATAGAAAAACAAATGATGATGGGGAAAATTAACAAATCACATCAACCGTTATTTTAAATAGAACACCCTGTAAGATTAAAATTAAATTTGCAATCTTCCTCTTTTCAAATTATAACTTATTTTTCGGATAAACGATTTAAGTTATTTGAATTTAAAATCTGTTTTATGAAGTTAATGGATAAAACCCCAAAAAGTTTGACAAAGTTAAGTCGGTTCGGTTCGTCTTAAACCAATCAAAAATATAAATATTTGAGAGAAGTAAATTTTTGGGTTGTATCCAAACTTAACTATAAAAGAACAGATTTTAAACAAATACTTGCAACTTTTATCACGGAAAATTATTTTTGAAAGAAGAAGAACAGAATTTAATTTTCCATTTGGGTGTTCTATTTAAAATAACAAATTGATATATTGTTAATTTCCGTTTCATTTGTTTTCTATTAACCAAAATCCATTAAAATCCTGCCTTTCATATAAATTTTTTTCTATCTATAAAAATAAAGATTTAAAGGGTTTACAAACCCCTGTAAAATAAGCTGAACTGGAAAACTATCGAAATCTAATAAAACTTAGTCCCTTTATAAACTCTTCCCAGAATTATTACAACACATGGAAAAAATACCAACCAACAGAACAGGCCGGGTTCCCAGAATTTGGAACCAATGACCATCTTCAAGGCATTAAACCGTAATCGAAAAATCAATTGAATACAATAGCCGCTTTCATTGCCTTTGTGGACTTTCACAAGGCCTTTGACACCGTTGAGTTAAGTGCAGTCTTAGACTCCTTACAAAAATGTCGTGTCGACTATCGCTACCCTAAACTAATATCAAAAATGTATATATTCTCCTAGATTCATCACGCCCAGAAGACCCCGTGTTACTCCTTAACGGCCTGGTTTCGAAGTATCAGTAACAGACGGCGTTGGTGTAAAAATTCGTGCTTAGACACATGACCACTGCAAGCGCTAAAACCGCTATTCCGAAGCCTAGGGCTCTACTTACCTTGAAAGAGTGAAAACAGATCACGTTCGCCGCTTATAACCAAAAATGACCTTAAGATTGTGCAGACACATGTACCAGGGATGTTTCATCAAAGTGCCTATTTATTGATTTAAGGGTTATTATGTAGTACATCTTTGGCAATACCCTTCAAGCATTTATCTGCCAGAGACAGCATTGCTCTGCGGGAGAGAAAGACGTGTTCTATTTAAAATTACAATGTTGCCATTGGTTGCACTTGCCAAAATATTTTTAAAATGTAGCTTATTACCCGTTATGACCGTGTGTCAAATTTCAAAAAGTTTTTTTTTTTGGTTGTCCAGAACAATAGGACCTCGTGAATCACCCTTTTATATATATATATATATATATAAATATATATATATATATATATATATATATATATATATATATATATATATATATATAATATATATATATATATATATATATATATATATATATATATATATATATATATATATATATATATATATATATATATATATATATATATATATATATATATATATATATATATATATATATATATATATATATATATATATATATATATATATTTTATATATATAAATTTTATATATATACAAATTATTATTCACAAAAATATCCCGTTTTTGTAATTCTAATCAAAAAAAATTATTTTTTAAATTCCTTGTTTGGTATTTTTTTAAATTTTAAAAATAATTAAAAATAAAATAAAAAGCCTTCAATCAGTGTTTTAAATACCAGAGATTTATTATTAAAAAATTTACATTGAAAAATTAAAGCATTTGAATCTGTTATTGTAAAACACGGAAATAATTTACCAACGAAAATAGCGAATTTTATACTGGTTTTGTGAGAAATGGCTGCTTTCGAAAAAAGGCCAAACAAAGGAATTTTAAGCGTTTTTCTACTCCCAAAGACTTCGGAATGTGGAATTGTAAGGCCAAAACCCGTAATGAAGTCAACAATACCAAAAAGCTTAATTATTCTTCTTGATCAACCAGAAAAGTATGAAATTCCACGTATCCAATTATCAAGTTTGCTTGGGAATTAAATCAGGAAGTTTATTTACCATGGAAACGTACAATTTCAAAAAGGTGAAAGAACAACGTCTGTTTTTTGTCAGTGGTTATTAGAAAAAAATTAAATCCAGTTTATTAAAACCCCCGTGGTCGGACAATCAATTTTCACCAAGATGTTTAAATTTTAAAAAATTGGTTAAAAAAACCCCAATAAAGAGTTAAATTTTCAAATATTTGCATTTAAATTGTGGCATTTTAAGGAAGATGTTACTTCCAAGTTCTCCCCCAATTAATCAATTTTTGGAATTTTTGGAAATCAAGTTGAAAAACGGTGGATGATTTGCCTCTCAACATACAGAAAGAATTGGTATCAAACATGGTGCACCCCACTTGAAGAAATGTTGTTATTTAATAAAATTTTAACAAAATGATAGGCAGAAATGGCCTGTTGTTGGCCGAGGTCTTGACCTAAACCCCCTTGCTTTTTATCTCTGGGGCCTTTAAAAATGGTTTATCTGTACAAATAAACTCGTTGAACAATTGCAGGAAAGAATTAATAATGCGTACAATATTAAGTTAAACAAATTTTAGTTTACAATTCATTAATAAACAATGGCATGTTCATCCGTGAAATGGTGGAATTTTTTAAACATTATAATTTTGTTTTACATTTCTTTTTTTTTGTATTTGGAAAATAATAAATGTTATTTGTTTTATGTACATATGTTTTCTAATAATAATTTAATATCAAAATTTTTATTTTCTCTAGTATTTCCCAAACTTATTTTACATCGACTATAGTTTTAATACAACACTAGATTTTTATTACTAATTAACTATATCTTTAAAAAATCTTATAAAGGCGAATTTCAAAAAAGTATTTTAAATTTTTCGTTTTAAAATTAAAAAATGATACGGATCCCATTTTCGCCTCACTTATGAATAAACCCTGTATATTATATATTATATATATATATATATATATATATATATATATATATATATATATATATATATATATATATATATATATATATATATAAAGGTGGGAGTAGTCGTGACTGACTAGTTAAGAAAAAATATTCAAAACCAGGAGGTTATTAGGGTGCAGTCATAAAATTAATGGCCAGTTTTAAAGATGAATTCTTTATTGAGTTTGTCAAGCTTTCAAGAACAGTTTGTTCCTTCCTCAGGACATCTGCAAAAACAATTTTAGGTTTTACAAATTATCCCTAAAATATGTTATCTAAAGTTATCTTACCAATGCGAATTTCTTAATTAAACAGGAGATTGATGATGAGAGTATGATGTTTCTGCCATTTTCTGATTTGAATATATTTGTACATAGCCTGTTTACTTTATTTACGAAAAAAATATGACCCTAAATAACTAACCAACCCTTTATTCCCACGCCACTGGTTACAATATGGGTCACCTGATATTTTCAAAAAGTGACCTTTAATCACCCTAACTTATAGGCAAAAGTTAATTTCTGTATTGTAAGTAAATCTCAATAAATCAAATAAAAATTACTTTTATGACACCATCTTTAAGGGCCTGTAGCTCCTTTTGGAAGCATTTCCGGACCTATGTTAATATAAACTTTTTTCATATCTTTTTATGTAGAATCGTACCTTAAATTTTTCATCGTCATTTCCGGACACCCTGTATAACTCGAAAATTATTGATTTTAGGCAAAATTGATGGTCTAACATTACTACGTCAGTTTTTTTATATGACATTTTTTGTAGCCTTTTTAGTTTTTGACATATTAACGATTTAAATTTAAAATAAAAACGCAAATAATTTCAAAAATAAAGAGTTACAGAAAATGTAATAAACAAAAAATATGCCTTTTAGTAAGCGCTATAAAGAAGGTTATATACACATTTTTAATAAAATAAGAAATAAAGGAAATGTAAGCAAAAAAGCGATTTTGGCCATTGAAAATTTCGCAAATATTTTTTAGTGCCAGTAAGTATACCAGCTCCGATCCATAAAAAAATAATTCAAAATGTTCTATTCATTAAATGAAACAAACTAATACACATGTGCCTCGAGGCAATGGGGGATAATCTGGTGGCACGGATTTTTGGTCCAAAAACTGTATGGACCCATTCCGATCCACTTAAAACTTTCACTAAAATAAAATCTAAACTGGGGGGTGTTATATACCTGGCAGCACGCTTAACATTTCTCGATCTTCTATGGTACTATGTGTATAGCGTTAAAATATTTTTATTATCGATTTAAATAATAATATTAATAATTTATAAAGATAGTTACTCGTTCAGAATGATATGGAGAATTTTTTTTCATATTTTTAACATGAAATTTTTATTATAGTTTTTTTTTCAGTTGAATTAATGTTTAAACTTTAATTTTATTATGTTTTAAGGTAGTAAATAAATGGGTAAATAATCTAAATAAAAATGGCTTTAAACCTAGAAGAAGTAGATAGCTTAATAACAAAAATGTTTTAAAAGTATAATGCTAAATAAACTATATTTTTTTATGTTAAAAATATAATAATATGATGAACGAGTAACTGTTTTTATAAATTATTGATATTAATATTTAAATCGATAATAAAAATATCCCAACGATTAGCTTATACACATAGTAGCATAGGAGATTGAGAAATGTTAAGCGTCCTGTCAGGTATGTAGCATCCAGATAAAGGAGGCACCTATTATTATTTTTTTCAATTAAATTAAGTTTAAACTTTACTTTAGTTAAAGTTTTAAGTAGATCGGAATGGGTACAGTTATTGGAGCAGAAAAAATAAAATAAAATATCCGTACCACCAGGTTACCCCCCATTGCCTCAAGGCACATGTGTATTAGTTTATTAGTTTCATTCAATGAATAGAACATTTTGAATTAATTTTAAGATAGATCGGAGCTGGTATACGTACTTGTTTTAAAAAAATATTGTTATTAGCGAAATTTTTAATGGTCAAAATCATTTTTTTGCTTATATATCCTTTATTACTTATTTTATTAAAAATATACAACTTTTTTATAGAGCTTATTAAAAGGCATATTTTTTATTTACTACATTTTTTCGTAACTCTTTTAGTTTTTGAGATATTTGCGTTGTTATTTTAAATTTAAATTCATTAATATCTTAAAACTAAAAGGGCTAAATTTTTTTATAAAAAACTAACGTAGTTTTATTAGACCATCAATTTTGATTTTATACATGTTTTCCTATAATTAATAATTTTCGAGTTATATTAAAAAAAACGATTTTTTTTAAAGTAAAATAAAATGCAATTTGATCCCGCTGAGCTGAGGCAGCAGTGTGGCTTTGAATTGACTATGGTTCATAGTAATATAAAAAAAATGTTTCATGCGTATCTCTTATTAGCTTGGTTTTTTGCGGTGGCTTCCCGGCCTATTGGGTTTTCGTTCTCTTTCGGCAACGTCATCCACTCCCTTTAGAGACAAATATTAAAAGGAGGACATACTATAGGTAAGGGAGGACGGGAGAACAAAATATGAAAAAGGAGGACACGTCCCCCTTTTGGATGCCATCTGACAACCCTACCTGTACCCATTATTTTAACGCAAATGGCGGTAGGTTGTCGCAGTTTTGGGGCTAGTCAAAGGATATATTTTAAAATTTAATGAAATACTTATAGCCCAATCAAATTGTCATTCTAAATAGGGCCCAAGTAAGCATAAAATAGACTATTTAGTTTTATTGTTTTAATTGGTCTATTAGGGTAATAATAACAGTAATCTGTGGTTTCCCACCAAAATTTTTAATGGGAGAACTTTTGCCAGTCCAAAAACCACGAATTTTTTGGACTATTTTCAGTTTTTTCGATATATCTCGAAAACTAATAGTCCTATCGATTTTTTTATTCTGTACTTTTTTAAAGAGCATTAAATTTCCTACAATTCTCACCAACTTTTCGCCTAACTCTGATAGAAAGCGAGCTACAGCCCGTCAAAAATTGTCTATTTATGCCAACATTGCAAAAAATCACCAAATCCTCCTATTAACTCCTTCATATTTCTTTATAAGTCGTCTAAAGCAGGGATCTCCAAACTACGGCCCGAGGGCCACATCCGGCCCGCGGACAGATTTTGTCCGGCCCGCGGAGAGCTAGCATACTTGAAAACTCCTTTTAGAGAACAAATAATTTTTATAGCAAATTAAATTTAGTTTACTGAAGTATTCCAATTTTATGTCGAATAATTATTAATATGACATCTACATTGATATGGTCATGGGCTAACTCCGCTAACTCATAACATTCTTGTAGGCTTATTGTTATTGTTTTTGTGATAAGTTGGATAAAGAAACACAGAATTGTAATGAGTAAAGACATGTATAATATACAGAAAATTTAACTTCAGTATATAATAACTAACAAATTATTGAAATGAATCAACTAACATTTTATACATTTTAAATAATCACATAACTATAACAAACATAATGACATATGAAATACTAATGAGATTTATGTAATTGAGATTTTCCACTGACAATAGTTTGTAGTTGTGGACTAATTTTACTTGTACCAATTATTAAAATAGATTTAAGATGCTCATCAGTTAATTTCGATCTGTAAACATTTTTGTGTACTTCATTTTGGAGAAGGTTTTCTCACACAAATAAGTAGTCCCAAAAAACAGAAAACAGACCACGAGCAAATTTATGCAAATTATCAAATTGTGTCAGTGGAAGACTCTTATAAAATTCCAACAAAGATGAGTTTTGATATTTGTTCTTAATTATATCACTGAATTGTAGATCAATCATTTCCATTTGAAGTTCCGGGGCTAGGGTTTCAATGTCAGTATCAAAAGGATTCTGAAAAATCTTAATTTGATTCGAGAATGGCATCAAAGTCCGAGAAACCGAGTATCAAAATTTATCTTCAAAGCACTCAAAGTTTCGATTGCAAAATCGATAGGAAACTCAGTCTCAGTAGTGTGGCTGAATAATTCACATGTTTTAAAATGTGAAAAACATTTACTTCGTAGTTGTGATTGAAATAGTCTCAATTTCTTCCGGAATGATTTGATATTAGTGTATAAATCAGGAAGATGCTGGTTTCTCCTTGCAATCCCAAATTCAGTTCGTTCACATGTTTTGTCAAATCAACATAGAATGCTAACTTCCACAGCCATACGTTGTTTTGTAATTCAGTAAGAGGGCGATGCTTTTCATTCAAAAATTTCGATCCTGCTCGAAGTTCAAAAAGCGCTGAAGGACTTTCCCACAACTAAGCCAGCACACGGCAGTATGATAAGGTAAGTCAGTTTCTCCAATCTCTTCAATAAATTGTCGGAATTGTCGGTCCATCAGTTGTAATACATTTCAAGTTTTCCATCGAAGGTTCTTTTGATTAATGGCCATTTCAACTCCTTTAAAAATATCTGTCAGTAGTTGTGCCATGAATACTATACATATCAAGAAGTTCTTCGTGCACTTCATAGCTTTTATCTACTCCTCGAATATAAATCAACACCTGAGCAGTATCTGACACATCCGTTGACTCATCAAGGCCAAGAAAACCACTCAAAATGTCATTTTTGTCGAACAGTTGAGAGGATATATTTTCAGCGATGTTTTCTACCCTTCGAGCCACAGTGTTTGCTGACATACTGACAGTTTTAATAAAATTTACCTTTTCAGGGCACATTTCTTCGGCTACTGCAATTATGCATTCATTGATCATTTCTCCATCGGTGAATGGTTTTCCACGTTTTGCAATTTCAAGAGCCACAAGAAAGCTGGCACGAGTTGCAGCCTCTTGTTCAGTTTTGAGTTTTGTAAATGAAGATTGCTGCGATTTCAATCCGCGCTGCATAGCTTCGAATTTTTCTGTCCGCAAACTTCCTGTATATTTTGAGTAATTTTGAAAATGTTTTGTTTCATAATGACGTTTAATGTTATATTCTTTGAGAACGGCTATGCTTTCATTGCAAATCAAACATAACGCCTTGTTACTGGACTCAATTACGAAATACTGAATGTTCCACTGATCTTTGAATTTTCTGCATTCACTATCAATTTTTTGCTTCTTTTCCATACTACTAATTCACACACAAAAGCAACAATTCAAATCAAAATACTGTTATAAAGATGTCTTAAACTTAAACACGCACAAACACGTTTTAAGGAGGTATGCAATATTTTATTTAACAACAGTGTCATAGGAACTGACTTGTGGTTGCGCCACTAGCCTTCTTATATATTCCAATTACTGCCATCTAGAAGTGAGTGGAAGACACCAGAACTTTCTCGAACCAACGAGATTATTCTGTACGTGCTATTAGCGCCATCTGTTAGCGATAGAAGGTACTACCTATTTCCGCTTGTGTCCACCAGATGTCGTGTCACGTTACTCCTCATGGCTCGTACTCTACGACTAATCTAGAAATTACAGATAATGACAGGAAAATTAGTAATATGCAGTGTTGCCGTTTTGCGGACTTTAGTCCGATTTGCAGCCTTTTTAAATGTTGTGTACTTTTTCGGACTTTTTTCATCAGTGGACTATTTCACTTCTTACCACCGGCAACAATGATAATATGGTTTTGGCCCTCGGAACTTACTGGAGTAATCAGTATGGCCCTAAGGCTGGAAAGTTT
>JAHBCN010010068.1:0-32933 GCA_019359885.1 Listronotus oregonensis | reverse complement strand
CCACTGAAATTTGTAAAAAAAAAATAATTATTTAATTATTAAGATTTATAAGTATAAAATAAATTTATAAGTAAATTTTTAAATTTGTTTTTATAAATATATTTTATCTACAACCGTTTAGTTAAGACGTTTTTACATAACAATTTTTCTAGTATTTGAGGTACGTTGTGGGTCTCATAACACAACTAGTGATGTTATGAATCTATAATAACAAAACTAGCTTTTGTAATAATGAAAAACAACTACAAATATCTTAAAATATATTAATTTTCCCTGCAAATTGCTACCACTAATTTTTATAAATTTTAACGTCAACTTTTAATTTACAGAAGATATATTATTTATTATTATTATAGGCAATTAAAAAAAATTTTTTAGTGTCCCATTTTGTGAGCAAAAAAATATTTAGGACTTTCTTTTTTATCTTGGGACAGTCCACTAAGGCTTAGGCCTGGGGCACCCCAGCATTAATTGGATAGAAGAATGACCATCTACAATAACTGATATACGTCGATTAGAAAGAAAACTGGAGTGCCAAGAACAAAGCTAAGCTTCCACCTTAGGAAGGAAGTTTGTTAAGAAGCCCATTATTATGTTATAAATTAATAATAATAAATAATGTTTCTTTTAATTTTCTTTTTAAATTTAACTCCCAGAAATCAAAATAAACTATAAAAAATTCATATGGCTAAAAGTATTATTTATTTTTTTTTCATATTTTTTTTAAAATTAAAGGTACCTAAAGTGTACCTTTACCGTAATATTTTTAAAAAAGTCATGTCAGAAGTCAATTGTTTTAAAAAACACAATTTTTTTTTTTCTTTTTTTTAAGTAATATAATCAAATAATTTATGTGCTACATCCGTCCGTCAATAACCAATAAATTTGAAAAAATATGTATCTTAACGGGTTCCAATGTTTTCAAGTAAAATTTTTTTTCCATTTTTTTTAATTTCATAAAAAAAAATTTTTTTATTATAGTACTTAAAACAATTCAATTTTTTTAAAAAATTAAACATTTTTTTTTCTTTTATATTTTTGTTCTATTATAGCGGGAGCAGACTACTCTCCATAATAACTCTAAAAAAAAAAAAAAAAATAATTTTTAAAAATAATATATACAAATCTTTATTTGGGGAAAAAACCAAATAATTTTTTTTTAGTTATATTCCCAGAAAAAAATAAACTATAAAAAAAATATTATATGGCTAAAAGTTTAATTTTTTTTTATAATTTTTTTAAATATTTTAAAGGGCCACATTATTTACCATAACTATTTTTTTTTTAAAAAATCGTCAGAAGTCAATGTCAGTTAATAAAACACAATTTTTAGTTTCTTATCTGTTTTAAGTAATATAATCAAATAATTTATGTGCTACACCCGTCCGTCGATAAACAAAAGTTTGAAATAACATAATATCTTATAACGCGTTGCCAATGTTTTCAAGTAAGTATATTTTCTATTTTTATATAATTTCAAAAATATATTATTTTTTATAGTACTTAAAAAAATTAATTTTTTTTAAAGAAAAAACCTTTTTTTTTGTCTTTTCATATTTTTTGTTACTATTATAGCGGGAGCAAATACTCTCCATAATAATCTCTAAAAAAAATATATATTTTTTTTTTAAAAAAATATATAAATATCTTTATTCGGGGGAAAAGCCAAATAATGTTTCTTTTAATTTGAATCCCAAAATCAAAAAAAAAATATAAAAAAAATTTTATTGAAAAGTATTATTTATTTTTTTTTACATTTTTTTTTAAATATTAAAAAGGGACCTACACTTACCTTTCCATAATTTTTTTAAAAAAAGTCAGTCAGAAGTCAATGCAGTTAACAAAACACAATTTTTATTTCTTATCTGTTTTAAAAATATAATAAAAAAATTTAGGCTACCTCCGTCAAAACCCAATAAAATTTGAAATAAATATGTATTTTAAAATTTTTTAAAAATTTTTTTTTAAAATTTTAAAAATTTATTTTATTATAGTTTTAAAAATTAATTTTATAAAGAAAAACTTTTTTTTTCTTTTTCATATTTTTTTACTATTATGGGGAAAACTAGCTCTCCAAATTCTCTAAAAAAAAAAAAAAAAATTTTAAAATTTTTTTTAAAATAATATAAAAAAATCTTTATTCGGAAAAAGCCAAAAATTTTTCTTTGTTATGCCATACCTAATCAAAAGATTTAGATTTGGGATTCACCAAGAAACTCAAGGACTTGTTTCAGTTGTGTAAGACAAAGGAAAGAAGATTAGCTGTGGATCTTCTGTGACGGACTCCATACTGTCTGTCATGTAAAATTTTGTGTTTTTTCAAATACTTTAAGAATTGCGAATCAATAAGTTTTTCCATTACTTTGCAAACAACAGAAAGAAGAGATATGAGTCTATAGTTAAAAGGGAAAGTTTTGCATCCGTTTTTGGGAACAGGTTGCACACGTGCAGTTTCCCCAGCTCCCGGAAAAACCCCTTTTCAAGGGGGTTCGAAAGAGGCGAGTTAAAATGGGTGCAAAGCTTAGGGGCACATTTTTTTAAGACGATGGCTGGTATGCCATTCAGCACTAACGATTTTTTGGTATTAAAAGAAGAAAGAATGCGCTTGGTCTGTTTAACTTTAAAAATAATATAGGACATGTTATGAGGAACAGGGCCAATTATTAGAAGAGGAAGTTTAACTGGAGGATTAAAAGTAGGATTTGCAGCAAATTGTTTGGCAAATAATTTCATCTTCAGAGATTAGGGGTGAAAAAGAATTTGTGCAAAAGTTTTGACTAATGTTTTTGGCAAAGGACCAAAAGGATTTACTGTCGTTTAGCAAGAGATGACTTTATCTTTTATCGAATCGTTAAAGCGGCTACTGAAAATTTTTTTAAAGTAGCAAAATACATGTAAATAAATTTAATTATTTAAAAATTATAAAGTAAATCTCACTTAAAGGGAAGGAAGATCTGACGACATCTTATCAAATCTCATCAGGGAGTCTAAATTAAAAGAACACCTTACGTAATTATTGGATGCTCCCGTAGGGGTTTGTTTAAAAAAGCGTCTCATTTTTTTGTACGTTCATTTTTAGTAACAACACAATTTATTAAATTTATATAAGAGATTTGCGATTTAAATTAAAAATCAAAGTATAAATTTTATTACTATTTCCCATTAAACAAGGCTTTCGGATTCTAAGGAAAATACACAAAATAGCCATTTTACATTTTTTTAAATACAGAAAAAGTTACAAATATGGTTCTATTCAGTACGTGTTAGATGATCCTGTAGTTACTTTTATCTATTAAATTAACTTTCAATATTTACTCACTGTTTTTTTTTTATTACAGTTAATTAATGTCCGCTAAATATTGACATTTTTTTTTTAACGGGACAAATACTATACAACTAAAAAATGTCATTTTGTAGTGTCTGACTATGTTCCAGAATCATTTCAAATTTAGAAAAAAACTATATTTAAAAAAAAATTCACGCTAAACAAAAAAAATTATTTATAACTAAGTTGGCTTAAATCGACCTATTTTGACGTCAGAGCTCTGTCATAAAATTTTGTAAAATTATTTTCTGGACACTCTGTATATCACATTGATTAAGAAATGATATTGAACCTTGTCCACTGATCGGTTTTTACAAAAAATTAGCGTTAGTATTTGCAAGCTTTTTTTGGTAAATAAAAAGTGTTTTGTTAAAATATTATGTTGCTCAACTTCCAGTTTGCAACCTTTTCTGTTTAATTATTGTATACTCAAGTAAACACTATTTAATTGTCACAAAAAAAATACTGCGTTCCTACATTTACTAGGAGGTAAGAGTTGATCTTTCTCTTAACTCTTAGCAGCAGATCTTTAACTTGTCTTGTTTTTCTAAATTTCCTTTTTTCCGAATATTTGGCGTAAACCAAGTTTTTGTATTGTCCTCTTTCCAATAATTATAAAAGTTGATTTTTTTGAATTTCATTTAAATGCGACATTTTACCTAAAATTATTTTTTTCTACAACCAAGCGAAAAGTACCATGTTTGCGCTTAAAAAAAAAGCGCAAAGTTGCACTTTTTCGAGGAGCGAGCGTTTTCTTACTTTTCCTACGACCACTTAGGAAAATGAACATATTCGCACTCTCTACTGCTTCGGAAACATGCATATTTCACACGCATACTGATTTTCATTTTTCTCTCTAGAGAGGAAAACATTTCCCCTCAAGAAAGGAAAATAACTGACAACCAATTATAAAAATAATTTCCTCTCTAGAGGGGAAAATGTATTCCACGAGTAAATAGATTGCAACATAAAAAAAATAAAATTGAGGTCAATATTTTGTTGTCGTAGGAAAAATAGCGTACACAACAAGTGTGGAAAGTGAAAGATTTACAATACGAGTGGGAAAAAAGGTATTCCATGGAAACCATAATAGAAAAATTGTAAAACTCTTTTTAACTGTTGTTTTTGACAGTTGTGTGTGTTTTTAAACTGTCAAATTGAAGGTTATCAATAATCCCTAATTTTTACCAAATGTTTTTATAAAATTTGCGGTTGTAAAAAAAATCTTGAGTGTAATTCGAGTGCAAAGTGAGATTGCCGCTCTCGCAAGATACCCGCAAATAGCTATAAAAGTACTGATAGAGGTAGGTTTACGATACTGCGAAGAATTTGACACAAATTTCAAAATTGAATTTAAAAGAATTGTGTTTCATTGAAACAGATTAGGTTTAATGTTAAATTTACTTTTTGGCAAAACCTGTGTATTTTTCTTTTAGTGCAAAAAATCCAGACCAAAAAATTAAAAGTATCGTGTTCGAGCATTTTACTAAAAAATCAACACCCGATTTAAAAAAAAAAAGTTTCATATTTCAGACGCTTAACTAGGCGCATGGTAGTGCTTCAGGACAAGTTCCGGCCTGACGCATGAAAGTGTGTATATTACAAAAAGGGTCTTTTTTCCCCTATCATTTCTTCGTTATCGTTCTACCTAAAGGTATGAGATTTGGTGTGTTAATTACCTGTAAAAAAATTGAGAAAGTTATGCCCTGTGGTTTTTCAGATTTTCGATTTTGAAAATCGCCCATTTTACTACTGACTGACAGGGCCGGAGCGAACAGCTTCTCATTGGGGGGGGAAGGTGATTTTGGCGCCCCAGCCCATTTTTTAAATTTAGTATACTGCGTCACACACTTACAGAAAAGCTTTGTTCTCTTATCCACCGACAGGCTGTAGAGGATATGTCGCTTTTTTGGGGTATTTTCACGGCTTCTGTTCCAAGGAGTTCACAAGTATAATTCCTTTGGCAGCTCCCAACAGAGTAACACATAGTGCCACTTTTATGCATTTTTTTACAGTCCAACTTAAGCGGTCCCAAACTTTCCACTCTCTTCCTTCGGTTATTCCCAGAGTGTCCAGACTGGAATCTACTACACGTAAAAGTTTTCCTTTTCCCAAATCCAATAATATTTAGTCTTGTGTGAATAAACTCCCTCTTATCACATTGAAAATACCCACGCTACGTTAGTATTTAAGCCCAAGCTTTCGTGGACTGTAACAAGATTTTTAAAATAATTTTAAAAAATGCTTATGTAAAAAACAATACTTATCGTTAAGCTTATTTATGTTACCTGCATGACGTGACATTATTTTATTGTACTTTTATACAAATTATAAATTTATACAATATTGTATGACCCTAAAACAAAAACAACCAATCTAAATCATGGTACTTTTTTACTTTGCTTGACGCTTATTGATTTCGATGAGTTTTTCCATACGGAGGCGCTGACCACAAATCTAAAGTAATTTTTTTTCGATGTTTTATTTTCGAGATATGGATTATTAAATATGATAAATAATTAAATAAACTTATTTCCACTATCTTGCCCTTTTTTTATCATAAATTTGGTGATAGGTACACTAAACTATCATAGAATGTTTGACATTTATCAAAAATAGTCGAGTTTCATTTTCGCCAAAAATAGAAAACTAAAAGAAATATCGACCATTTAAAAAGAAGGCTGTGAAGTGTCGCCATCTAATCTTTCCATATTAAAGCAAATGATATAAAATCTAATATTAAATAATTATATTAAATAATTTAAAATATTCTGTAATAGTTTTCCTTAAAAACCAAAAATGTTGTACAAAAAATCAGAAAAACAGTGAAAGTGTATTAGGTTTGAATTTGACATTTGTTAACTTTATATATGGTTACAATTATTTATTATAAGTTCGGACCTGGCCGTATTATTTATTGCGCAAACTCAGCCGGGTTTTTTCCCCTATACCCGCTTGACTTTTTTGCCCTGTATGCGTGGACAAGATTGTTCTACAGCACTAGGCTTCCCTAAATTTTCAAACTTTCTTAAGAACACCAAAAAGAAGGCAGAAATAAAATTTCTAAACCATAAACCATATCCCTAAATTTCTAATTTTACTGGTGCAATTTCTACCTATTTTTACATAATTGCGTAAAAAATATAGATATAAGGATATGCAGGTATGTGGTCACACACTGTATTTTTAGTTATTAAATCTATGAGACTTACAGTGTCTTTGTAGTCGTCTGCAAGAGCTGACCCATACTTTTGTTAGAGAAACTGTTTGGTCCAATATTTTTTGTTTTTCACGGTGGCTGGTAGCACTCAATTTTTTTTTTTTAATTTTTGTATTTTATGCATTTTATTTTTTTTTATACAAGTATTAGTATTTGCAATGATGAACTTTAAGCAGCAGGCAGTGAATATGAAACATAAAACCAAAAAAAAAAAAAAATATTGACAAAAATAATATATAATTTACTGTACTGTAATAAAGCTTGTCGGTAATCTTATAAGATAAATAAATATATTTCCAAAAGTCTCAATTGCTTAAAATACTTTAATACAGTACCAAAGATTCCATTGTTAATATCTGTATCCAACGAACTCAAGGACTAGAATTAACAACGCCAGTTTGTAGGCAGGGTGTTTGGTATAGTGATCTGTTTGTTTTTGTTTTGGAAAAACATAAACAAATTGCCAGATCTCAAAAATCAAAATTGGGATATTATCTTGATAATGACGATAATGTAATAAAATTATTTAAAAATATTGGTTTTTGTGTTAATATAGGCAACATCGATTTAAATATAAACATTTATTGGAACTGTCATTCCAAGATTCGATTGCACCGGCCACATGGTTTATTTGGTCAGCTGGGCACTTCGATGTCATTTTTATCTCTTTCTAGTAGGTTGTATTATTCAATAACAGTTTGTAAACTGACTTGATCAACAGCAATCGAATTGAGCATCTAAAGTAATGACATATCTTTTCTGTCACTTCAGATAATAAACAAAAATGAGTTTGTGGTTTAAAAATATTTTTAAAAAATAAAGAATCATCGATTTATAAAAATGTGATTTATGGTACAATGCCATAAACATTGAAAAAGTTATTATTTCCGGTGATGTTATTTAGTGTTTTAATAACTATTCAGTGTGTTTACAAGAACTATCCCCCTTACCCCTGAATATGTTTATGCCAAACAAGGTTTGTTTACTTTATTTCTATCCAAAATTCGTTGTTTATCAAAGCCCGTATGTTTAGAGATATAAAAAATCGCCGCCAAAGCTATGGGTTTGGTGGCGTTAGACAAAACAAGTCGCGAAAAATCATTTATACAAAATAATTGAAATAATAGCCCCTTTTAATGTTACAAGCGTTAATAATAGCAAATATCAATTTTTATGGGATGCTGAGGGAATTTTTTTAAATAGTATTTTTTATTTTGGGTTTCGATTTAAAAAAAAACTTCCCCTCTTAATTTGACGCCCTTTAAGAAAAATATGGTGCCCTCATCGATCACCTATGGGGGGAAGCCTCCCCCCTTTCCCCCCTCATCGCTCCGGTCCTGCTGACTGAGTGACATATCCATTCATTTCCTCATCAAAATTATGGGGCACTTAATAAGTCAGTAAAAATTTGAGTTTTGGTATGTAAGTGGGTTTTAGGAAACAAGTGAAGGAAAAATAATGTTAACTACTCACATTACTCGGAACGTCCTGCAACAACGGCGGTTATGCTTAGCAGGTATTTTGGACGTTTGTAATCTGATGAAAGCTGAGTTTCTGAGATCATATTTGTCTTAGAATGTAAGCAGGATTTTATTCCACTCATTAAACACAAAAATAAGAAAAGAAGTCATATCGAAAACACTTATGTTAGTCAGTCAAGTGGCTATCCAAAAATCTCGACGTCTCGTCTTAAAGTACTAAGACCTAAAATTAGACCAACTCCTTTTTGACTTGGTAAGTTTTCTACTAATTTTTCTATATTAATTAAAAAAAACTGCCTGTATTAACGAAAAAAAAATCATTCATCAATATAGACAGATCAGTAAAAAACTTGCCAAGTCAAAAAAAAAATTTAGGTCTAATTTAAGATTTCACTACCTTAAGAAGCCGAGATTTTTGAATATAAATTTGGCCCAAATTTTACATACGTTTTTTGGTATGATTGTGAAAACATGACAACCTACCTAAAAGGTAAAAAATACAGGTTAGATTATGACATTTCTAAAAACTTTCTAAAATCATATTTATAGCTGGCAGACCTTAGCCCATCGTAGAAAAAAAGGACCACACGTATAGTCTGTCTCAAAGTATACCGTGTTAGCTCTTGCCTTCATTTATGGATTATACCTGCCTACAGCAATAAAACTGCGGATCGGTAGGTATTAAAGGACAGAATATTAGGCACGGACTTTAATAATATAAATATTTATAATTTATTGTTTATTTAGGTAAGTATAATCTTAAAATTACATTAAGAAATTAAATATATGCAAAGTTTTAATAAATTTAAAACTGCATTATCTATACATAATTACATTTTTAATCTAAATATCTAAATATTATTCTGTTTCATTATCAGAGTCATCATTAAGATTAATTACAATAGGATTTATGTTGTTTTGGATAGAAATGTAAGAGTCCTCAATTTTTATAAAGTGCTGTGGTGAATTTTTCCAGCTCTCAACTGGTATGTTAGTAATTACATTTTTTATCAAATTTATAACACTGGGACTTAAAGCAGGTGTAACATTTTCTGCTCTGATCTTTGATTTTACTTGATTCCACAAATGCTGTATGCCCAGCCTGTTCAGCCAAATTATCACATACATATTGTTTTTTAATTGCATATGAATTTAGGACTTCCACTGTAACTGAATTCAAAATAAATATCATTTTCTAACAAATATTCCTGGATTTCAGTTTTTGAACTTGATAAAGCTGGTGCTTTGTGTAGCAGACGGGTGTGGTAGCTTGCGTTATCCATGACAATAACACTGTTGTTTGGAATATTTTTTAAAAGATAATTTTGAAACCAGTTTTCAAAAAGTTCTGCACTTGTATCCTTATGATAATCCAAATTAGAATCCTTAATATTCTTTGCAGACAACAGCAGTTTGGGACAAATCCGTCTGCTGAACCAGCTTGTATTATGGTAATGCGTTTTCCTTTATTTGAAGGTGCTTTCGTCTGACAGTTTTAACTGAATCAACCCATCCTTTGGATACTGTGGATCTGTTTTCTAACCTATATCTTTTAATTTCGTGAAGGTAATTAAATCTCCAAGTGCGTAATCTGTGCGATTCCATTACTACTTGTCTTCTGTCTATTTTGCGGTATTTAAATTCCATTTTACAAACAACTCTATGGAGGGTGACACGGCTAATATTTATATTGGTTTCGTCTCGTCTAGCTTCGTTTTTAGTTTATCCAAGGTAGGAATAACTCCGCTTTCATAAAGACAATATATTTTCCTTCTTATTAAGTCCTGATCACTATTATCTATACGGCGAGATTGAAAATCACTACGTTTTTTTTTCTTTTGTTCAATTCTTCACTAATAATAATATCCCTTATCGATGATATTGGAGTTTTTGTAAGTAGACAGGTTTCTTTTGAAGCTTCTTGTTTATTTAGACCTCTACTGATTAAAGTTTCATACACATTTTTTACAACCTGTTTTGCATCTAATGACAAATGATTTCGACGCGACATAGTTATATTCTCGTAAAACAACTTTTTTGAAACGCACAGTAAAAACGGTTATTCAACACTGCTACTAAAATATTAACCAAAACATTTATATGCCTAATGGTTAATACTCAAGAAATACCTGGCCCACCCCTGCCTTATGAACAAATGGATTTACCCAATAACAATAGGTAATAAAATCGTTAAAGGTTTATTGGGGTATGGTCTGTCAAAAGCCATAACGATATACTTTGAGACAGACTATACCCATTATGTCTTTTTAAATAGTTAATATCGACTATACGCTTATTATTTATAGATAAATTTTACTGGCTGAATACGGTTAGTTCTGGTTAGAACTAGAAAATAGACCAAGAAAGTGCAATAGATAGCCTTTTGAAATAATTTATACTTAATATGCCATCTAAGCCAAGCCAAATTTAATGATAAAAAATATGGCGAAAAATTGTGGCATACGTGTAGCTCCGTCTATCTGTCGTCCTAAGGGCCAAGCTCGCCTTTGGCTTTCATGAAAAAAAAATAGTAGTTTTGGTTGGTCAGTCGTACTTAGTATGCTAAGTTAAAGTTTCCAAAGATTATTTTTTGCGTAATCGATATGATCAGATAGCATAGTGGGTATAATTGTTCCAAGTGGCTATTTTTGCACTTTCTACCTCTATTTGCTAGTCAATAAACTGCAGTTATCCTATATATCATTTATTGATAGACATAAATGGTCAACGTATAATTAATATTCACTATTTAAAAGGCCATGATGGGTACGATTGGTCTCTTTTCTACGGTCTATGGGGAAAAGAAGTTTTAGGTCCAAAACATCGCAAAGTTTATAGAAGAACGTTCGTGATTTACTCTGTTCCCTCTATTATGTATAGAAAAAGGACTAAGAACGTAAAAGTTCAAATCGGGGTTATTTGAGAACGTAGTAAATTAAACATTAAGAAAATCTGTGCCCAATTACGCAGACAAAGACTTTATTGTTATTTGTTTGCACTTACGCAAATCTTATTTAAATCAAAATAAAAGAAAATGTGCAATAGTATTTTTAATTCATTTAATTGCCTTAGAAATTGTTTTTTATGCACTACTTGTTTGTGGGTAATGCGAAATAATCTCATCCATTTTAAATAAGTGTTATAGTTGGATAAAGCAGCAATTTTATTGAACGAATTTTAAGTTTTCGGTTAAGTAATTTGGGTTGCTCATTACATGAATTATTTATTGTTAGATTTACGCATAAGGAATAGATAAGGGTATCGCGAGATCTTTCAAAATTGTTAACTAATTTCATGTTATAGTTGACCTTTATTAAAGGTATTTTTACACTAAAAATTTTCTTGCATAAAATGTTATTGCTGCAATTTTTCTTGCATGCAATTTTATTCAAAATTTTTAGAGTTTGTTTGTTGTTGTAATTTTTTAACTTGAAATAACAATCTTTTGTCAATAACAAACTGCAAATTTTATAATTGCTTATCATACGAAGTGCATATGCAGCATGCATGCCATTTATGCATGCAAAATAACATTATCAAAAGTTTCCGCGTTTTTTAATCACATACATTAAAAAAACACGTTTTTTCAATTTTTTTAATGTTGTGCAGCAGGTACAGGCACGCTTTTTTTATAACTTAAAATGATACTCTTTAAGGAATAACAAAATAGCATGCAAAAAAAGCCACAAAAATTTGCAAACCTTTTTCTCAAATTCAATTGATGTTTATAATACGAATTTTTCCTTAATTTTTCACCTTTACTCCAACAAGCGGTGCGTGCTAATTTTTTTAATCTCTTTGGATCCATGCTATTATTGCCATTTATCACTAGACCTCAAATCAGTTATTTTTACCTTATATTCAAAAGGCAAGCAGAATAATATCACCAAAAAGCACTCAAGCTTTTCCCAAATGAAGAAAGAATGCGAGCGGCGGTTAAGAACTCCATTTGTTCCTTATCTTAGGGTTAACGATCAACCCTTAAAATGGAATAAGGGATAAATTAATTAAACCTTACCTGTCACGATCTCATTACCTATAAACTTGCAGATTGGCCATAGGATAAATTTTAAAATAATAAAAAAATATCAACGTTTCGGTGACTCAAACCCAAAATTTAAAAATATTTAAAAAAATTAAGTTAAAAATGTTTGTTATTTTATAATATTTTAAAAACCAAACATAAATGTACCAGTTAGAGAGAATATTTTTAAATGCAATAAGGCACATCCATTCTTTTCGACTGAAACCCATACAGACTGATTGCGGGTTTTCCAAGCCATTTTAAAGGGCCTGGAGTCAAAGTCGACTTTTTTAAGGAGAATCCATATACATGACATGGGGTTCTTTCGTACCTCGTCGGCTTTGGTTTTTCCTTTCCGAGCTTGCATAACACCTCACATTGGCATCACACATGTTCAGAAGTTTGATTCTTCTCTTGGCAAAACTCATATAGCTGTACTCTGTAAGACCCATTCCTTTCACCTATATAGCCTATAATCTTTTCACTTATATAGTCTACAATCAATATCCTAAAAAGGCTACCAGAAATTTCGTCGAATGGTTTTGGTCCTATTACTTTCTCCTTTAAAACTTTTTTGGCTAATCGCCTGCCTTTTCTTTCCTAGGAGGACTTTATAGTCTGGGACCCAGGCTATAGACACTTTGTTCAAGTTCACTTTTTTTAAGGGCAGATATATAGTTGTCTGATAAATGAAGGGACAAAGCTGTAAATAAATCTGTACAGTTTTCCATTGTGGTGCAATTTTTAGGTCTTCGGGGATGCTTTCGAGGGAAAAAAAGTTTATCAACATAAACAGGTGGAAAATGGCTGAAAATGACCCCTCAAGGCCCGAAAAATGGGTCTTCCGCTAGTATCTGCCAAAATATGCAAATTGGAGAATTTTTGTTTTGACAAAAAATAAAGACCGCTTTGTAATTAAAAAATGTTTTAATTTTTTCGAAAAATAGATATTTTCGAATAACGAAACCCAAAAGCCCCCTAAGCTCCCCTCTACCGCTAGATGCCGCTATCTTTATGGATTCATTTATAAGCGGGGGGACAAATTTTTCCCATTACTGGGAAAAATTTAATTTTTAATCATTTAAAGTTAACAAAATGGAAACCAATATTGTATGATTTTGGTCCTTTTTGATTTATCTGAATTTTAAAAAAAAGGCAATTTTTTTTCAAATATTTTGAGGTTTTCTTAATTTTTTGATATTTTTGAAAAATTTTTTGTTAAAATTTTTTTTATAATGAACCTTACAAGTTTTTAATGATTCCAGAAAATTTCCCTTCCCATTTTCTTGGTTTTGATAAAAAATTGTTTAGCCTATCTGCTTTTTGGTTTAAAAATTTGGGGTTTTTTTTTGACGGCCTTTTTTTAAAAAAATATTGGTGGGAAAAAGGGGAGGAACCTTTTTTTAGTTTGGGGGGATTTTTTTTTTTTTTAAACAAAATTTCAATTCGCATATTTTGGGATTTTTTTTTTTGGGGGGGTTCCCCCAGTCGGAATGTAATAAATTTTTTCTTGTTGAAAGCATCCCAAGACCTAGAATTGCCCACAAAAAAAACTGTTCAGATTTATTTACATCTTTGGGTACTTTCAGGTCTTTAGATACTGGACTATAGTCCTTAACCGCCCTAGAACTGATTTTGTAGGAGCTGATTGCCCGAATGAACGCTTAACTGTCAAGATAGATGACAAGGTTCTTTTGTTGTATTTCTTCCACGGAATTTCATGACAATGCAATTTTCATTTGGAATATTATAACCACCTTGGAGCTTACCTATGGGGGGATGCCTTTTCAGAGTTTTTATCTTTTAAAAATTTTAAAAAATGCTTTAAAAAAATTAAAATTTTTAGCAGGGGCCTTTTTTTAAAGGGAATCTCAAAAGGGGTCGACCCCTAATCTTCATTCTCCAGCTCCTGCCCATCAGTTTAAAACCCCTTTTTATTTTGGGCCAAAAAATTTTCCCTTTCCAAGCCTTTTGGTATATCCCCTTGGGTTAGGTATTTTCCCGTTGAGTTGTTTTAAAAGATTTTAAAAATTTATGGATGTTAAATAGGGAAAAATTTTTTAATTGCAGATGGATCCAGCCTTTAAAGGGCAAATTTTATCGAACCGTTTTTAAACTACCACTAGAGACCCCAAATGGATTTCATCAAACGTTTTTAAAAAAACGAGCAAAAAAATAAAAATAAATACTGGGAAAACACAAAAATTTGTTAAAGAACAAACAAAAACTTTTTTTAAACTTTTCTTTTACCCGTTCCATTAGAATTTCCATGACGTCATTTGAGTTCAGCGCATAAATTTACCCTACTTTTATCGATGGGAAAAAGAACTTGCCCTATTGTCCAAGAATGTACCTAGTGGCATCTGTTTTTAGTTCTCTAAAACCGTATCTCTAGACTGGGTGGTAGGTGATAATATCTATCAGTAAATTATCTCTAATATATTTTTAATTAAACTGGCCCCAATACAAGCATTGCTAATTTGGAACACACTGTGTATAAATACGAATTAATTAGACTAGAACCCAGTAAAAACATTTATCTAAACCTTTAATTTCAATATTTTAACCAAAATATTTCCAAATATTCATCCTATTGTTTTAGCAAATTTTGTAATAGCCAAAAATCATTAAATTTTCTGTAATCAATAGTAAAATTTACCAAACATGATTCATTATTGGTTAACCAATGCGTCGCGAGCAATTTCATGCACTGTTTCTTAACTTTTTGTCACCATTTCTGAATTATGTAAAGAATTATTTGTGGTTGCATATCACAATCAAGTCATTGGATTATTGGACAGATTGAATGACTTATAACTTAATTAACTGTTAGTGCCAAGTTTATGGTGCAAATTTTTAAAAAACCAAAAATGGGTTTAGTATAAAAAAATAATTTAAATTTTTTTATTGTTAAAAAAAGATGCTCCAAGGTATGCACCAGTAAAAAACCAAAATAGTAATTGGGGTTTTGAAAAGGGGAACATATTTTATTCACCTATGGTTTTTTGACTTCCCTTTTTGGTCCCTTCCCTAATTTGGGGCTAAATTATTTCTACCAAATGTTTATACGCTATGAACAAGCTGGTCAGTCTTTGCACACCCTGCAGTTGCTGGGTTAAATTTTCCTGCGTTTGAAAGCGAGCATAAGTAATGTTGTTGGTACATTGTTGATCTCATGCTCCTTATCTAAGAACGTAGCTAGCGACACCTGTTTGTCCTCCTTTGACTTCTTTGGATTACTTCAAGTCGAAACTGTAGACTTTTCTGAGTCATAGGAAAATAAAAATACTTACTGAGAGGGTTCGGTATCGTTATACACTTATGAACCATATCAACCATATCGAACAATCTTTAAATTTGCCGTAGGATGCAATGCTAATTGTCTGTACCAAAAATATTTATTACCAGTTACAAATTATCAAACAATGTAACCAAAATGTAAACTGTTAAAAAAGGACAATCTCACAGTTTTGTATTATTAAAACATTTGTTGTGTTACTGATAAACCACACAGGGTGTAGAAAGTTTTTAAGAAAAGGGATGCAATGGTAATTAAATGGCTGTTATTGGTTTAAAAATCTGAAACACTCTGTGGGGTTTATGTTAACCCAATAAATATTGTAATAATATACAACTGTGAGGTTGTCACTTTTTAACACTTTACATTTACTTCACTTTATTTGATGATTTTTAAGTGGTAATATAAATATTTTTTAATTTGCGGACAATTAACATTGCATTATCTTACGGCAAATCTCAAAAGATTATTCGATATTTTTGTCAATTAGTGTATTATCGCTCCTATATCTATAATTTAAATGACCCCCATACATACTTTATTAATTTGGAATACACTGTGAAAATACAAATTAATTAGACTAAAACCCGGAAACACTTTTTTTCTACTTTTTATTTTAGATGGGGTTTTTGTGGGACCGTTGTCGCACCTATTTCTGCAAGTGTTTCTTTAGATGACAGTGGTTTGTCAGAAGTTTTACTACTTGTCTCACTCAGAAAAATGACCTAAGTTTTTAGTTTCTAAAAAGGGTCTCCTAGCGTTGCCTTTGCATGTCTTTGGCCAGGTAACACATGTCAATGATCTAGATATTCTTTTGGGACCATCTGTCGATTATTGTTTTGACCGACTTTTACTAGTTCATTTGCTTTCTCATTGGCTTCTATTTCCAAGTCTTCCCAAACTCTGAAAAACTCTGCACCGTTATACCTGACGGCAAGTTCTCGTAATTTTGAATGTAAAATAATGAGAATTAAAGAAAGTGTCCCATGTCTATATTGCTACCACAAAAGTACATCCAGTGATAAAAAAACAAAATAATTTGTTTTATTTATTTGTTCTTTTTCTTGCTTAATTTGTGCCTAGAATTTAACACATTAAAATTAGAAACTGATTGATTGTTATTAAAGGTACTTTAAATTATCACTTAATTCCTTTAGTTATAGCTAGGGAGCTGTGGCATTAATTTTTATGATTTCATCGTCTGACAGAGGCTGATAATATTATAGTACTAAGTAAAAAAAAACTGCCATTCATTATTTGCTGCAATATTAAATAGGTGCTTGCAAAAAATTTTAATAAAAATAGGTGTCATAAATAATATTATTTTTTCTGTTAATATTCCTAATAAATTGTATTTAATATAAAAAAAATATTAATGCTACTGGCAGAATAGAATAGTTATTTTTTCTAATTATTTTAATTTATAAAAAAAAGAAATTACTTTATTGGCAGGCGGTTTCGAATAATTATTTATTAAAAATATTATAAGAGATAAAAAAACTTTTGTCACTATGATGGTATTGCCTCAATCTGTACTGTTAAAAAATGTTAAAAAAAAAAAAACAAAAAAGCAAGCATAAAAATGAAAAATCGATACTGTCTTTTCGAAGGCAGAAGTATTTTACTACCTAAGCGCAGCTGCAAGGGTACAAATACACACTCACTAAAATTATTTGTGTATATTAAATTTGTTCGCATGAAAAAGAAAGTTAAAAGAATAGGTGGTTTAAAACCGGGAATAGAGGGTCAGAGAGAGAGAGAGAAATATAGATGCTCCAAAACACGATAGACGCTCCAAACAACGTAGTGCTCTTATTTACTACGGTTTGGACCATCTATGCGACTAGACGTGCGTGTCAGTATTTGAAAATTTCAATAGCTTATTGTTTTTTTCATTGAAACATGGTAGAATCAAAGTGCGCCATTCGCAGTATCAGAAAATATGATCGTATTATTTTATTTAACATAGAGAAATTAACAACAGGACACTAAAGGTATGTTTCCTTCCACGCGGCGGTCGCATGCGACCGCCTGTCTGACTAACGCATGCGGCCGCCGTTTAATCAGGTGGTTTCTTAGGACCGCGGCTCAAACTCGCGATAGCAAAATTATTAGTGAAAGGGAATAATCTTTGGTAAGAATCATGATGGATGATCTAGCAATATATTTAATATTAGAAGAAAAAGAGGATGACGAAATACTATTACAATTAGCCAATCTGAAACATAGAAATGCCTCTATAAATCCAATATTTCAGCAAAGACGCGATGAGGGTTGTTACACTACATTAATAAATCGACATCTGCAACAGGATGAAGTAAAATTTAGAAAATATTTTAGACTGAATAAAGCAGAGTTTAGTTTTATTCTTGACTTAATAAAAGACGATATAAAGTCCGACCCAGACAACAGAGTTGAATATCCAATAACCCCAGACGAAAAATTAGCCATTGTATTAAGGTAAATCTGTACGAGGTGTACCAAATTCGAGTCTTATCATTAGGATCTCGGAAACTTGAAGAGATACGAAGTCGGTGAAATAAAGGCAAAGTTGCGCAATATGATGCTAATCAAAATGCCACCTTAGAACTTTAAACTTTTCGAAAACTTACTTTTGGAAAAAACCGATTATTCGCAATTTCGTTTTATTTTTTATGACTTTATTTGAATCGATGTAACAAAATAACTTTTACATTTCCATTGCTACGTTTTCTGTTCTACAAGATAGTGTTATTAGATTTATACACCGACGTTTCGTCTTTGAGCTGTCATCATCAACTGTTTTTTTAATATGGCCCTGGATTTTTAATTATGTATTTTAGGAGATATTAAGTTCCCAAAACCAAATATTGTTTTGCACTTATTCGAAAAGAATTTATTTTAATGGTAATTTTCATAAGAAACCATATGTTAGAGAGAGTCAGACAGTATATTTTTGGCAGGATCTTGGGAAAACATTAAACTAATTTTTTTGAATAAGTGCGAAACATCATTGAATTTGGGATCTTAAAAACTCTTAAAATGCGTAATAGAAAATCAGGATCTCGACTAAAAAATAAAGTTTCAATTTTGAACAATTAAAAAAAAACACCGGACATTTCACACAAAACAACACAAACAAAACTATCAGTCGCAGACACGACTGCGACTACACTCTTTTCAGCGGTCCAGTCGTATCAATCGCAGTCGTTGACAGCGGACGCATACGACGGCCGCTTGGAAGAAACCAGGCACATTTAAAAACATGAGTAGGAGTGCTTTGCCGCTAACGTAGCGCGTTAGACGCATGCGGCAGCCGCGTGGAAGGAAACATACCTTAAGAACAGAATTCTGGATATAAGTGACGAAGAAAATAATGACTGTTTATATTATACATTTATATTATTAATAAGTGTAACTATAATGTAAAAAAACTAAAAATAATAATGATATTAAATAACAATATTTTTTTAATAATACATAAAAAAATTAAACAAAAACAAAATAAAATATATGTAACATGTTTTTTTTTAAATTAAAGTTGTAGATGTCTCCCCCTTTTTCTTATATTTAAAAATACTTTATAAAACATAAAAATAATCCTTAAAAAGACAATGAAATTATATAGCAGTAAAAATTTTTTTACATTTTAAATAATTATTTTTAAAAAAGCTTTCACCCTGACTTCTGCCAGTTTTAATTTCACTACCTATAAAATGTATTTAGTAAGATAAAAATTGATAACAGGAACGATAATATAATTTTTGACATTTTTTTTACAATTTCGAAATTATTAAAAAAAAACCCAGGCTCCCCGAGCTCGTCACTTATTCTTTCTAGTTAACATATGTGCAGACTACATTTCGTCTTGGTATCAACAACTTTGAAATCATATACCTAAATTGCCACCAGCTCTTAGCTATTAGCCCAATAACCCAGTGACTAAAACACACCTAATCTTGAAAATTTTTAACTGTAAAACCCAGGATGCATATTTCAGTACTTATAGGTATTATAGGTGTCAAAAGGGGGAGACACTAGTCTCCTCAGGAATGTCCTGACCTGTGACAGACGGGAATGCCCTCAGCCCCTAAATCCTACAGAAACCCAATTACAACCGGCCTTACAGTGGGGTCTACCCACAAAGGGAGGACTAGGGTCGAAAAACGACCGACCTGCCCCCGGGCTGACATCTGTTGATACACCGACGGCCCCAAAAACCAAGGAGGGGTGTTGGAGCGGGAAATATAGACAGAGGCCGAGGGAAAGATTTTTCCCTTTCCCCCACGGGCACTCTCGCAACCATATTTCAAGCGAAAGTATTTGCTATTGAGATGTTTGCTGGATGGCTGGTTGATCGGTACGGCACGAAAGGCCGTTAAAATATTCTCCGATAGTCAAGCAGCTTTTAAAGGGCCCCTTTGGGAATACCCGGGTTGCAATTCGAAAACCGTCTGGAATTGCAAGGATGCGCTAAAACGGTCAAAACAAAAAAAGGGTTACATTTTTTGTGGATACCTGGACACACCGGGCCTAGAGGGTAATGAACCCAAGACCTTTTTTCCCAAAAAGGGGGCGGACACAAAATTCACAGGGCCGGAACCGGTCTAATTATATCTTATGAAATGGCCAACCATTTCATATAAACTGGCCCAAAGAGAAAATCTTCGGTACTGGCATGGACTCCGGGTCTCAGATACTCGAAGACCTTTTAACCCACCGAACCAACAATGTACTGTCAAACTACTGAAGCAATCCAGGGTACACCTTAAAACTCAAATTGGGCCCCTGTATACGGGACACTGCAGGGGGGTACCACATGCAAAGATGGGCCCTAGGGGAAAGGCATCGAGTGCCGGGGGATATCTGCCATGGTCCACCCCCGGTGTTTTTTGCCCAGCAATGGCACGACTAAGTTTCCCGAATCCTCGGCAATGACTTTTTTGTTCCCGGGGGAGGTAAAAACTCTCTCCCAACGGGGTCATCAAAATTTTTTTAGAAGTCTGGACCTGGTGGGAGAAATAAAGGGGTGTGAGCCCAAAGGGGCCCTCGGTCGCGGTGGAAGGGTGTTATACCCATTCACTTTGAACCTACCCTAGCCCTATAGGTATTTTGCATGGTAATAATTATAATATTACATTACAAGCAGAGTCTAAAATAAAGTGTTTTATTTTCCGTCATTAACCGACTAATTGATACAATAAAATAACTAATAGTCTAAAATTCCAACATTCATTCCACAGGATCTTTTTTAAGCCTAAACTTAGGTAACCACTTTGAATAAATTAATTTAACCTCGTTCATAAAACTCGTGACAATCAACGTGAATCAACTTAAAACAAAGAATCACAAAGCGTGGAATCTGTACTATATTTAATGTTTGGAAAGAATTTTTATATTTTAAATATACATTATGTATAACCTTTTCTACATGTTTTCATTATGTTAGAAGGTGTGTTGGATAACAATTTGTTAGCATATTCTGCACCACCTACAATAATTTTAATTGATATTGCATGGTGAGCAACCTTGTCAGCATATTCGGATGAATGATATAGTGTATATCATAACAATTTTCCATTTTCTGTAAAAACACTCACATTCAAAATTATTGAATTCTCAAATTATCAGAATACTGACAAATTTTTAAAAAGTCTTGTTTCACAATATAAAAAATATACAGGGTGATTTAGAAAAAACATAATGGAAGATCCCCTAGCCAAAAATAAAACAAAAAGGTTAAATAAACGTAGGTCCCAAACGGCCCTAGTTTTAAGACACAAGGTGGGAAAAAAAACTTTTCGAGTTGGGATTTTCCGTTTATTTTCAAATCGGTTTTTAATTTTTACAAAAAAACCATGAAATCCATGAATTTTAAATATATTTTTTTAATCACTATTGTCTTTAATTATTTTAAATGTTATGCTTTCTAGTGTCCCGGCAGTTTTTCATTTTAGTTTATTAAATTAAGTCAACAGCAACTTTTTTTCCCCGAGCTAAACCGAACCCAAAAAAATTATTTTAAAAATTTAAAAAATACTAATACAAAAAAAGTTACAACGAAATATTTGTAAAAATTGAATAAAATTACCCGAAGCTACACTACTGGTCCATAATAGTAACAAAAGTTTATCATTAGAAGGTGTATTTCAGTAAATGTTCTAACTGTGCCAAGTTTCATTAAAATTGAAAAATCCGATTCGAAAATAAAAGGAGAATCCCATCTCTAATTTTTTTCTTTCATAACCTGTGTCTTAAAATTAAAATGTTTATATAACCTCTTTGTCTTATTTTTTGTCAATAAATCTTTTATTAGGCAATGACATATGTTTCTTGAATCATGCCAAATAATAAGTAGTATGTTTTTGCGATTTATAAATACACTGCGCGTCTTTTGTAATGGATAATTACATTTCTCCTAAATAATCAAAATACAAAAAAGAATTTGTTCTTCAAATTTATTCTGCATATCAAGTACTCCTAGACGGTGCTTTAATAATGTGAAAAAAGATACAAGCCGCAAAAAATTTGTAAGAAGAGTAAAAACACAAAATCTTAAGTTGTAAAAATAAAATAGTCACCCCAGTTTCAAAAGCAGTACTTCGTAGGTCCACCCGTTGCTGCAAGAACTGCCTGCACCCTCCTTGGCATACGCAAAATAAGCGATTTCATAAAATGTTGATACATAGCATGTCTTCTCTTAAAGCATCTAAAAGCTCTTTAAGAGACTGGAGTTGATGATGACGAGCATGAAGTTGTCTTTGCAGATGGTCCCATACATACTTAATCGGATTGCAATCGGGTAAATGAGGAGGCCCTCCATCCGAAAAATTTCACTTTGTGGTACTGCCAAATTCACTTTAGTTGCACGATATGGTCGGGCATTGTCGTAAACAAAAACGTAATTGGGCCCAAAGTCTTGAGCAGACGGAACCATATTAAGTTAAATAACAAAATCGTGATACCGCTAGGCATTCATGGTTTCGCGGCTTAAACTGAGTAGCTCTGTGCGAAACTGTAAAAAAATTCTTTTCCATACTGTTACAAATCCACTCCCAAAAGGAAGAGTTGGGTCCATTTGTTGCTTATTACATCTTTCTGCTCGTTCACGTCAAGTCAAAATAAGGCTATTTAAATGGTATAACGTGTATCTTGATTCATTTGTAAAGAGAAAATTACGCCATTCGACTGCAGTCCAGTTTCAATATTCATGAGCTCAGGCCCTGCGTGACACACAGTGCTTCCTATTTAGCAGGGGTGTCTTGCACGTCTTCTGGCTCTAAGATTATCTTTATGCAACCTTCGTCTGATAGTACACATAGTAACATTGATCCCTTGCACGAATTCTGGAAGCCAAGAATGTTCTGTTTCATCTGGCAGAGGTAATCAGAAAAGGGTCCTGTCTTCTAGGTAAGTCTTTGTCTACCTCCCCCATGTGGTATATCGGCACAACCTGTTTCTTGAAAACAATTCCAAGCCCGAGTAACCACACTTTGTGACACATTGTATATTTCGACCAGTTGTTCTTGTGTATGATGCCCATGTTGTAAAAGCGCTATTGTAGTAGCAAAATCATTAGACAATAGTCGTCTTTGTGGCGTTATAGACACTTGCTAACAATAACTGCAAGAAATGGCTTCAAACACTGAAAACCATAAACAAACCTTTAAATGTAAAAATAGCATTTCGGATAAAACGCATTTTTGCATTTTTTGTATTTACTAAAAGATATAGATACAATACATGAACAATGTACTATAAATTTAAAAAAGTAAGTATTAATAAATTGTTATAAAATAAATAAAGATAATTTAAAAGAATGTAAAATAACATAATTTCGAAATTTGCACTTTAAAAAACGCGCACTGTAAATATAATATTTTTTAGTCGGTCGGTAAGGCATTGTATTTCTTTTGAAAACATGACACAATCACAATCCTCTGGGAAATTCAAATGAAAATTGAAGTAAAGGTAAATATTTAATACTTTTAACGATTCTGCCAAGGTCTTTATCTCTGTTGGACACTCTGTACTTCGTTGTTAAGGGCAGAATAAAAAAAATTAAACCTTGTGGGCCGTGGGCGTTACTTTTAAGAATGACCTTATTTAGCACTTACTTCTTATAGCCATGACCACAATAGCTTCGAAAACCTTGTTTTTTTTTCTTTTCAGCCAAAAAGTTTTTTTTTTTTCTAATCTGTAAACTCTGTATGTATCCCACATCGATCCCTACTTGAATACTGTGTTTATGTGTGAAGAATAGTGAATAGTAGTATACAAATAGTAAACGGGATTAGCTTACTAACATAATTGTCCAAAACTTTTTTAACCGATTTTCTATCTATCGTGATTTCCAAGATCCCCATACATTCCCCACCAATTTGGGCAACTATATAAACTACAAATGTGACCTCTTTTAACTTTATAGTCTTTCCCAAAATACAAAAAACTTTTAGATTAGGGAAAGACGAATATTGTGAAAAAAATAAAATAATTTTTTGTAATAATCCCCTGTTTTTTTTTTCGTTATGCTGCCCTTCGTTATAATAAGAGTAAATGTGCATGTTTATACTTTATAAAAAGCTTTTTAGGTAAAAAGAAAGAGTCCATTACAATACAATACAATTTGAATTAACCAAAAATTTTATAAATTTCCACTTACTTTGTTTGAGTAGCCAAATTCTGCATCTAAAGCAACCATGCATGCAATGTCAAAAAATTAATAAACCAACATAATATTATTTTGTCTACTTGATCTAATCATATAAAGCATGTTTTTGTTCTCAATATTAGTTAAAATTTTGTAAGTATATTAGCAAAGCCTTTAATCGTACTAAAAGATCTGCCAATATTCAACCTAAGTCATGACTCCTACATTAGAAATACCTACCTCCAATTGAGAAGTATCATTATCATAATGATTATCATTTTTAGGCCCATAAGAATCTAGCAAAACAATCTATTGTGTTGAAATTAGCTATTGTTTGATGCGATCTGTTACAAAACCTTATTATAATCTTGCTTTTTTAAAATAAAAAGGACTGTAGGTTTGGATTATTAATAATTATTCTAATAAAGCGTTTTTTAATATCTACAGCGTCATTTAAAAGCTCTGCATCAAATGAGTATTTTCTTGTTAATAAAATTAAATAAAATTTGAGTTTGCCATTGGCTTGTGTTTTAAATTTAATGAGAAATCATGCAGACCACCCCAAGGTTACATCTGTTGTTGTAAATTTTTTTTTAATGTGCAAAATAGTCATAATTTGGGGTATTAAAAAAACGAAGGCAAAAGTTCCTATAAAAATACTATTAGAATGTAATAGTCTAAGATCCTAATGCTGTATTCATCTGCCAACCGGATGAAAATTATTTTTTATCAAATATAATATGTTAACAAAAATATCGCGAAAGGGTTGCCTAAAAATTCAAGCTTTTTACTGCTGGGTTTTTGATACCCTTGTATAATTTTTTTTTTTTATTGTTTATGACAGTACTAATATACGAAGGCATAGAAGGTACGAAGTAATGATTCGACTCGAACCCTGTTTTCACTGGTAAATTTGTCAAACTTGTACTCGATTGAAAAAAAATATTACTCAAGTCTCTATGCACTCGAGTTACCGGGTCAACTCGGCGCATTGAGTTGATTCTGTTGCCACTAGATGTCACTTCACTACTCTATTTTATTTACTTATGCCGCGCCGGTACAAACCGAGACTGACAATAAAGGTATTTGTCTAAAATTGCTAAAAGAAATCTCACTTAAATTGCAATCTTGCAAATTGAGGGGAGAATGTCCTCCAGTGGGAAGTAAAATTGCTCGAGTGACTCGAGTCACAAAATCCTATTTGAGTCGCATCACTAAATACGAAGGCGTAGGAGGGCCACAGAAATTATTGTTTTTGTTTTCAGTACAAATTTTGAGTTTCAAATCAGAATTCCGAGTTGCAAGTCGGAATTCCAAGTTATAAGCCTGAATTTTGAGATGTTGATATGAGATGACAATACCAAGTCGGAATTCCGAGTTGTAAGTCGGAATTTCGAGTTATTACTCAAAATTCCAAGTTGTAGGTCGGAATTTGTACTGAAAATAAGAATAAAAATTTGTGTGGCCCTTCTACGCCTATCCTTAACTGTTTTGGAAATATTAAGTGTTTTTAGATTTATTGCCTAGACATGCCACTTACTTAAGAGTTACTCTTCGAGCATATACGTACTATAGGCAGCCTTGCTGCTAGGCTGTGCGAAAGAGAAAGAAGAATAAGTGTATAGTTTCTCTCTCTCTCTCTCTCCATCTGCTAATTGGTCAGCGAGGAGGGAGAAAGAGAGAGGGAGACAAAGAGAGGGGAAGAGGGAGGGAGAGAGGGGAGGAAGGGGGAAGAGTGAGATAGAGAGAGCGCGAGAGAGGGAGTGAGAGAGAGGGGGAAGAGAGAGGGGGAGAGAGAGTAAGGGGGGGGAACAGAGAGAAGAAGAGAGAGAGGGGGAGATAGATGGATAGATAGATAGATAGAAAAGATAGATAGATAGTGAGAGGGGAAGGAGAAAGAGGGAAGAGAGAGGTTATACACTTATTCTTCTTTCTTTCTAAGTGGTAAAACTCAAAATTTGAAAAACTGGGATTTTATTATAAAACAACCCCTATATAAAGGAAGTGTTGTCAATTAGTCACAGCTGCAGGGACGGACTAGCTGTAGTAGGGGAGAAAGACTCGTTCAACGCCCTCCGCCTCCGGAGGGCTTATTATCTCGAAATCTTGACGTCATACATTAATTAGGAATCTTGGGTGAGGCTTATTTTAGAGTACTGGCATGCGCTAAAAAAATGGCCGTCGTCAAATGTCAAATGTCAAATGTCAAAAAGTCATATGTCAAAGACCATGTGACTTGGAAAAAATTGGTTACGTGATGAATATATTTTAGGTATTACGTATGCGCTAAAAAAATGGCTGTTTTCAGCTGTCAAATGTCAAATGTTAAACGTCAAACGTCAAAACCATGTGACTTAGAAAAGTTAGGTTATGTGTATGAGATGTATCTTAGGGTCTTACACAAAGTACTAAAATAATGGCGCCTGTCAGCTGTCAAATATCACCTGTCGCCTGTCATATTTCGCGACCCACGTGACTTAGAACCTGCTTACGGGATGAGATATATCTTAGGGCCTTACGCATGCGCTAAAAAAATGGCGGTGATCAAATGTCAAATGTCAAATGTTAAACGTCATACGTCAAAACCATGTGACTTAGAAAATGGTTACGTGGATGAGATGTATCTTAGGGTCTTACACTGTTCAGTAAAAATGGCGGCCTTTAAAAATCAAACGTCACGCAGATCCCCAATGATGATGAGGATAGTTAAAATTGAAACGTTGTTAATAACATCTTGACTAAAAAGGGTTATATATTTAAAACATCTTTAACCATAAAGGCACAACAGTTTTTTAAAATAAGTTGAGAGACGTCAATTAGCGATTAGTACGGTGACCCTATAATAAATTATTCATTGTGGTCTTGGCGCCTAAAGGAATAAATAAAACTTAACTAAAGAAAGCTGTTAACGTCAATAATTTCAAGGTCAAACTTTTAAACCCAACATGTATGCCGTCTCCGCATAGGCCCGGTGCTTAAGGCAGAGCGCAGAACCATAATTATAATCTTTATACTGTTTTCAAATAACAGCCCTTGTATTCTTAAATAACAGCACTGTATTTTTTAAATAACAGCCCTGTTTTTCCAAAAAGCACTGATTTTCAAATAACAGCCCTGTTTTTCCAAATAATAGCCCTGTATTTTTAAATAACAGCCTTTTTATTTTCAAATAACAGCCCTGTTTTTCCAAATAACAGCACTGTATTTTCAAATAACAGCCCTGTATTTCCAAATAACAGCCCTGTATTTCCAAATAACAGCCCTGTTTTTCCAAATAACAGCCCTGTATTTTTAAATAACAGCACTGTTTTTTAAATAACAGCACTGTATTTCCAAATAACAGCCCAGTATTTTCAAATAACAGCCCTGTATTTCCAAATAACAGCCCTGTATTTCCAAATAACAGCCCTGTATTTTCAAATACCAGCCCTGTTTTTCCAAATAACAGCCCTGTATTTTCAAATATCAGCCCTGTATTTTCAAATAACAGCCCTGTATTTTCAAATAACAGCACTGTATTTCCAAATAACAGCCCTGTATTTTTAAATAACAGCCCGGTATTTTCAAATAACAGCCCTGTTTTCCAAATAACAGCCCTGTATTTTCAAATAACAGCACTGTATTTCCAAATAACAGCACTGTACTTTCAAATAACAGCACTGTAGATTGGTTAGTTAAAGTGCATTATAATTTATTCATATCAGATACGCTTTAGATATGTAAATGAGGCATATCAACGTCCGGTGACCTTGAGGTGGGCAACCTTTTATGTCGCGGGACACGGGACATCTGTTCTATGACGTCATTATCTTGTCTTCCTTCCTCCTTCTCTCGCCTCTGTCTTGTGATTGGTTGAAGTCAAGAGGACTATAATTTATTCATATCAGATACGCTTTAGATATGTAAATGAGGCTTATCAATGTCCGGTGACCTTGAGGTGGGTAACCTTTTATCTCGGCGGACAGCGGACAGCGGACATCTGTTCTTTGACGTCATCGTGGTTAGTTGTGGTTTGTGCCTCTCTCTTTCTTTTTAAGGTGTTATCTTGTCTTCCTTCCTCCTTCTCTCGCGTCGCTAGCGACCCAGACTCGTCTGGAGAGCCCTAAGATATATCTCATCCACGTAAGCAGGTTCTAAGTCACGTGGGTCGCGAAATATGACAGGCGACAGGTGATATTTGACAGCTGACAGGCGCCATTATTTTAGTACCTGTGTGTAAGACCCTAAGATACATCTCATACACGTAACCTAACTTTTCTAAGTCACATGGTTTTGACGTTTGACGTTTAACATTTGACATTTGACAGCTGACAGCCGCCATTTTTTTAGCGCATGCGTAATACTCTAAAATATATCTCATACACGTAACCTAACTTTTCCAAGTCACATGGTCTTTGACATATGACGTTTGACATTTGACATTTGACATTTGACGACCGCCATTTTTTAGCGCATGCGCAGTACTCTAAAATAAGCCTCACCCAAGATTCCTAATTAATGTATGACGTCAAGATTTCGAGATAATAAGCTCCTCCGGAGGCAGAGGGCGTTGAACGAATCATCTCTCCCTACTAACGTAACACTCATGACCCCCTTTTTTTCTGTCTTGTATTGACTTTGGACACCGTTTTTAAAACCATTAATTAAATTGGATACTCTCCATTCAAGTTGCTAATCCCAACCAATTTGGACAAAAACGTCACTTCATTTACACCGTTTGTCCCCTAAGTTCTGTCAGGTTAAATATGAAAAAGAGGAATACGTAGTTCGGAGGTAGTAGCTATTTGTATAACGTCCATGGTGGTACTACCGCGTTGTCTAAAAGGTGCCGTGAAATGCAATATCGGCATGTTGCGGTACTTGGATAACGTTGACAGATAAAATGGGTTAATCATCTATATACCCGGCACTCACGGTACCTAGTATTTAGGCTTTATACAAGCCTTCGTGGGCTGTCATAAAGATAAAAAATACACTCTCTTATAATGACCTTCAAAATTCGTTCGGAGATCCTAACAACCACCTCAGACAATATTTAACAAATATCAAAATTCAGTCCCTATCCTCATAAGCGGATGGTTGTGGAGGAACCCAGATAGTCTAAATGGTACTCAGTTTAGCTTTTATTTGACTTAAGAAAGCTTTCAAGGCACCACTCAACATTTTTTTAATCCGCAATAGTAACCATTACCGTTAAAAAAAAGACTAAAATAAAATTAAAGTTGACAAACGCCGATAAGCTTGTGTTTGTTCTCTTAAACCGCAAAAAATATTTCTCAATGTTAAATTACTCATGCAAAATCATTCTTGCATGGTAATAAGAAGTGCAGAATGTCGCAATGGAAAATGCACGTTTATTATCTTCTTTTTAAGTAAGAAATTTACTGTTAAAAGCAAAATTAACCAGTTATAAATCCGTTCGTGAAACAAGTAAGAAAAAATATTTTGTGTTATCTTTGCTCTTTGAATTTACTCTAATCACTGTCGTAAAGTATGAAGGGGGTAGAGAGGGTAACTTTGCAGAAGACTTGTTTATAGCATAAGAAATATTGTTCAGGGGTTTTTTAGGCAATAGTAAAAATTTTAAAAAATGAAAGTAACAATTTTTTTTTCTTTCTTTTTTTTAACCAAAATTGACCAAAAATAACCAAAACTTACCCACCAATTAAAAGATATATATATATTTTTTATATATATATATATATATATATATATATATATATATATATATATATATATATATATATATATATATATATATATATATATATATATATATATATATATATACTTTAAACAAATTTAAAAAAAATATTTACTACGATATAAAAATAGTTATATCGCATTAAAAAAAAATTCAATAATAATATTATTGCTTAAATAAATTTGCTAAATTAAATATAAAAAAACTATATGGATATATTTAAATATACATTATATACCATTTTATCAATTGGTGGGTTAGATTTGGTTAGTTCTGTTCAGTTTTGGTTTAAAAAATTTAAAAGAAAGTTTTTTTATTTATATATTTTTTAAATTCACTATTGCCGACAAAAAAAACACTCTAAACAATGTTATTTATACTGTACACGTCCTGTGCAAAGTTACAGACACATCGGAGAGAGGGCGAGCTTAGCCACGGGCTTTAATACAGGTATTAGCAATGAGCGAATTGTAAAAAAAATATTGAAAATTTATTTAATTGATTCAATAGTATAGAAAAAATTTATATGTACAAGGCAACAGTATAGCTACACAACACATGTAGGCGAAAACGTTTTAAAATTAAAACCTTTATCCTAAGGTAAACGTGATATATATAAGATGAAATTGTATGTAGAAATATTATTTGGTATAGTGAATACTGATAATTTTTTATATTTTTAGAATGAGTAAGACTTTGTATTTTATTATTTTTAAAAAACTTCTTACTAAATCGTCCAAAAAAGTTTACGGATCAAGGCCTTTAATGAAAATTAAAAAAAAAGTCCTTCTTCTTCCCTGGTAGCCGTCATGATTTACTACCAGAGGCACCGTAGTCTCTTGGGCTTTTTTGCCTACTCATTATCTTTTATACCAATAATCCCATTAGTCTTGTTCCTTCTACAAGTCTGTATATCCCCGAGACTGGTTGGTTAATATTTTCCTGTGGGCTTATTTTAGGTTGCTCAAATAATGCTTGTCTTTAGTGATTTAACGCTTTACATTCGCACATGATATGGTAGGCTGTTTCTTCCACAACGTCACATATTCTGCAACTTGGATCCCATTGTATGAGACTTCTTGTGTAGGTGTCCTTTTATGTTATCGTTTCCCGTTAGCAGCCCTACTGTTATATGAGGTTTTTTCCTACTTTGTCTGAGAAGTTCTTCCTTTGCTCATTTGGATGGGCCCCTTATAAAGCCTTCCATGTCTTATTTTACTGATGCTTCCCCAGTATTTCTCGTGTTTGTTTCGGATCCATTCCCTGGTTTGCCCTCGTGCTGTGGTTTTGGCGACTGCAAGGGCAGGTTCTGGTCCAAAGTAAAGTGTGGATGATCCATGTCTTGCTAGCTCATCCGGTTTTTCATTGCCTTCTATTCTTGAATGTCCTGGTTCCCACAGGAGAGTTACCCTGTTGCGTTCTCCCAGGATTTTCAGTTCTTTTTGGCATTCCTATGTCAATTGGGATGTTACCTTGGGATTTACTAGTGCCCCTAGTGACGCCTGGCTGTCTGTTATTATGCAGATCCACTTGTTTTTATATGCCCTTCTGTTATTTTTTTTTGCACGGTGCACTAAAGCATATATTTCCGTATGAAATACAGAGCTGTGTGTTCCCAGTGGAATGGAAAATTGTAAATTCCTTATACCACTATACACACCCGCTCCAGTTCCCACTAGGTCGTATTTTAACATGGATCTCGCATTAACGTTAACGTTGGTAATAAGGTGTTGCAAAATATGCAGTTTAGAAGCCTCTCTAATAACAACACAAATTGCAATAAACATTCACAAAGCTATATCACTACCATAATTCTCTACCATCTTTTACTATTAGATAATACTAATTAAGGAAGTCTTTTCCTCATCGCACAATCGTTTCTGCTAAAATTGTCTCCGGGCTGTTCGTGGAGCAGAAATAAAATCTTAGGATTGCAGAACTGTAGTTAGGATTTTTGTTTAACAAAAATTGATAGGATCGTTAACGTGTGCTTTTAAAGGAAGTTTAAGAAAATAAGCTGTTAATCTATATTTTCATGTTGTAATAGTAGTTATTAATGGTGTTATAATTTCTATAGCTATAATTATTAGTTTATTTTTAATAGAAGTAAAATATGATCAATAAAATTTACTCTGATAAAATAGAACATTTGGCAATAATAAAATATTGTATAGAACATATTTATATCTGGTATTTTAAACCTATACTGGGTATAAAATCAGATTTTTGATGACAATTTTTTAATAAAATATCTTTTTCGTACGAACGTTTGCAAAGTAGCTCTTTTCGAACTTTAAGAAAGATTTATATATACTTTAGTAATTGCACATTACTTTATGCAACATACGAAGCCTTTGCAAGTTTTAGTTTATTTTCCTTTATCTAAGTTTCTTCCTAATTTTCAATATTCTTTTTTTATAACCTCGGTTAATTATTTTTGGTAAATGTAATACATATGTTCTTTTGTTATAAATATTTATAGAAAATGATTCAATTTTCTTTCATTATTATCACTTTATAAATGTAAATTGATATTGTGTTTCGGATTTCGTTAAACATTCTTAAAAAAACAATTATTGTTTAATTTTTGTTGTAATCTTGGACTTCTAGGAAAAATATTGTTTTTAACACGCGCAAAGTGATTTTTAGGCACTTGGATGCTTGCCTGAGCTTCGCATCGCATCGTTCGTGCAACGGCAGTCGCGTGCGGAAAAATATCACCTTGCGAACTTGCTAGGTAAGTAACTATTTTTATTTAAAGATTTTCGAAAAAATGTATAGTCAAAGCTTCAGTTTTGAAAAACAAGGCGTTTCATTTTGGGTTATCGAGAAGGTTGCTTTAATTGTAGGTTTTGGAATTTTTGGCTATCTTTAAATTGGTAAAATGCAAAGAAAAATAATGTATCTAGAATATACTTGAATATCGTCATACATTCTAACAAAAAGATCTTAGATTTTTGTATTATTATTTAACAAATTTAATTTAAAATATTATTTAATCTTTAATTAAATTTTTATAGATAAATTTTGTCTTGAGGTGGTTGATTTGCCAGGAAAACATAGATAAATCTTCTGATTTTTTGGGAATTTTCTTTATTTTTGTTTTAGACGATCTGCAGTTCAAGGGTTTAATAATTCTGAGGAACCTAGTTACTATAGAACCAGACCTGAAATGATTCCATTGTAAAGAGTATAAAAAAATAGGAAACATTGATTTTTGTTTTATTAATTAAAGTTAGATAGCAACTAGAA
>JAHBCN010010067.1:0-33048 GCA_019359885.1 Listronotus oregonensis | reverse complement strand
TCAAAAAAATTATTACTTTTTTTTAAAAAAGTGCTCTGAATTAGTCCCCCATTTTAAAAAGGTCGAAAAAAAAATAATAATTTATAAATAAAATTTTTTAAATAAATATATTTTTATATTTAATAAAAATATTTTTTTAAAATTATTAAAAATTTTTAATATTTTATTTTATAATTTATAAATTAAAAATTTTTTAAAATTAAAAAAAATTTTTTTAAAAAATTTTTTTTTAAATTTAATTATTTTTTTATTTTTTTAATTTATAAAATTTTTTATATATATATATATATATATATATATATATATATATATATATATATATATATATATATATATATATATATATATATATATATATATATATATATATATATATATATATATAATATAATATAATATAATATAATATAATATAATATAATATAATATAATATAATATAATATATATATTAATATAATATTATAATAATAAATTAATATAATATTTTAATATAATATATATAATATAATAAAATAATAATATAATATAATATAATAATAAAATATATAATATAATATATAATATATATATATATATATATATATATATATATATATATATATATATATATGTGCTCCTCCATGATTTTTGAAGTTTCAGTGAACGTCCTTTTCTTGATTGTATAACAAACATTTTCACCGACCAAAAATTTTATGGTTAGCTTTTAATATAACAAGATTTCATAGTCACTTTTTTTTTTTTAGCTTATTAACACCGTTGTTTTTCTCTTTGCCTCTGTTTACTGATAGTTATCAAGAGATTTAAATTCTTGACGATTCCATTTACTGCATGAAGGGTGTGTTCGGTTTAAAATTAGAAAACAGAGGTTCTTGAATAGGTCTGACGCAAAGTTTCTGCCTTGTTTGGTATCTATTTCTTTCAAATCCATTGTTAAAATAGTACGTTGGCAACAGTGGTAGCTTCTTGGTTTGGTATCGCGTAGATTTCCGGCCATTTGTTGAAGTAATCCTTCTCTACCAAGATATAGCAATACTTACTGGAAATCCTCCTATATCTATGGCAATCTCTCAAAAGGTGCCTTCACATTGTATTGCTTTATTTTGCCACGACTTCATGTATTAGGTCTTTTGCTGGAGGCGCACTTCTTACAAATTCTGCACCAGTCTTTTACATCGGCACAACTTCCCAGCCAGTAAAACCTTTCTCGAATTTTTGAGAGTCTTGTAACCCCAAAAAAGGCCACCTTCTATTGAGAGCAAGATCCCGAGGCCCCCAGGGACTTATTTACTTAAAAAAAAATTTATTGGATTAAGTAGTGTATGTTCTTTGAGGTAGCCTACCTGCTAGTTGGGCCCACAGCCAATCAACAGGTACCTGGTGCTAAAGGTAGGTAAGAATTGTATTAACATTTCTTAAAGTCTCAGTGCTAATTTATTACGTATGTTTTAGAGAATTAAAAATTAAAAATCATTACTGCCAGACACTCCGCTGGCGGTAACTTTTACCATTTATGCATGATATTTAGGGAACTATTTTAATATACTCCTTGTGACCAGCCAGACCAATCGGATGGGCCAAATATCCCCCCAAACACACAATGTGTCGCTACAAGTATGCGCGTGAGGTCATTATTCGTTCGCTTGAGCGTGAGAGAGATAGCAGCGATCTCTCTTCTAGACTCACTGTATATAGTCGGAACAGAATAAAAATGGTAATTCGGTACCCTTTGAAAGAAAAAAAAAATAAATAAAAAGAATATACATCTTTCACAATTGAATCGGAGGGGTTTGACTTTATTTAAATATAGTATATAAACGTTTTATCATATAAATTAAAATATATAATGTATTTAAATATTAATTATAATAAAAGAAAGTTGAAAAATAAAATTGTTGGTACGGTTGGCAGATGCCAACTGAGGGAACATAAAGAATTTTAAATTAAAATTTCAGAAAAAAAGATTGTTAAAAGTTAATAATTTAGCTATTAGGTACTTAATTTTTTTATAGTTTTTTTTTTACTATTTTTAAAGTTTCTTGATGTATTTAAAAAATAAGACAAAGGCTGTCCAAAACTGGCCTACACCAAAAAATGCATAAAATTAGAAGTTTCCAGCGACTGAGCACTTACTATAGAAAATTTATAGATAGACCATTACATTGACTTATTGAGAACAACAAAAGCTATGAGTAGTCTGAAGATTGTGAAGCAGACTTTACACAACTAAAAAAGCTCCATGTAATCCTTCAGTGTGGTCGTATTTACAACCCAATCAAACATTTATTGTGGATACTGATGCAAGGCAATTGGTGGAATTTTGTTTGTTTTTCTAAACCTGAACAAAATTATTGTGTGACCAGAAAAGAACTTTTAGCTATTGTCAGATCACTGGAGCACATTTATAAGTATCTTCATGACAAGAAATTTTACCTGACCATGCATCACTCAAATGGTTGCTTCATTTCAAGAATCCTGAAGGTCAGATAGCATGATGGTTAGAATGTGTTCACAAATCACAAGGTTTTAAAATTGAACATTGAAGAGGACTGAACAATAAAAATGCTGATGCTCTATCAAGAAGACCTTGACCAAAACATTGTAAACTCTTCTGTAGATGTGATCCTGATCAACTTTACTGCTGAAGAACATCCATCCAGTGCTCTCAAGAATGGTACACTAAGATCCTGGCAAAACAACAATGAAAAAAGATCGTAATCTTGGAGATATGGTGAAACTTAAAATTTGGAATTAGCTTCAAGGTCTCTGAGATATAAAGGTTACTGCGTCATAGGGCGTCCATAAATTACGTGAGGTATTTTTTACGATTTCTTGACCCCCCGCCCTATCTGATGAGATTTCATAAGATTTTTCTCAACTCCCTCCCTCCTCCCTAAATCTTACGTGAGATTTTTTTTTACAATTTGTGTATTTGCGCTGGACATAACGCTGCTGCTCTGTGGGGTTCGGACAAATACTATTGTGTATTTGTCCGTTTTGTGTATTGTTTAGGGACCCTAAACACGAAGCTATTGCAAAACAAAGTAATGCAATGTGGGGGCACCTGTTTAAAGAATTGCCATAAATATAGCAGGACCAATTCCATTAAATAAATCCAAGAATCGCTATTTGTTGGTAGCAATAGATTACTTTAGCAATTGACCGAAAGTCTATATACCAAATCAAGAAGCTGCCACTGTTGCCGATGTACTATGTATTTGTCAATATGGAGTACCAAGAGAAATACATACGGATTAAGGCAGGAACTTTGAGTCAGACATGATTAAGGACCTTAGTAATCCTAACCACACCCCTTCATGCCCGGTCATATCGAATGTAGGGTTGCCGCGAGACACGAGATACGAGACGTCTCGTCTCGTCTCGAAGCCATTTTGTCTCGTCTCGAGAGCATTTTATCTCGAATTTCGAGACGAGACGAGACGAGATAAAATCCTTCGAGACAAGCCCGAGACGAGACGAGACATCTCGAAAATTAATGACTTAAAACTTAAGTGAACTAACTGTAATAAATCTCCACCAATATATTTCTAGTTTTTAGGAATTATACAGGTTGTTTAAGATTTAGTGTTACAAACTTCGACAGCAGTTGGATCTTGCAAAAATAAGTTTCTATAAACATAGGTCATGAAATGCATGGTTTCAGAAATACAGGGCGTTAAAAAAAGAAGCTAAAATTAATTGCTTTAAAAATTATATCACCCTGTGGTTTTATTATTTTTTATTTATTTTAAATATTTCACTCATGTTCATATTTTCCCATAAGAGAAGTGGTATTATGGAAAAATTACAGCGGAAATTCCACGTTGTCTAGGCAACGTGGTTTTTCCACTTACTGTCAAATTGACAATACGAAATTTTTAAATAATAATGACGGTTAAATTAATATTTAATTTTAAGTTAATAAACTTTATCTACGATTTTGATTCCTGAAATATTCTCCCTAAATACCGCTCGTGCTTTAAAATTAACCAGATAGTTTTTTACTCATAAGTGTTTTCTTTAAAAATTTCACTCGTATCTCGGACTTGTGAAATTATGAGAAAACAACCTATCGTGAAAAATTATTGGTAATTTTTAAGCACTCGTGGTATTACCTCCGATAAAACAACTTAAAATACAACTATTTTGTCTCTTGATTTTTTTTTTAATTTTCCTTTGCTTTCAAGAAAAAAATTATAACCGATTCTTTTTTATACCCTTTGAAAAAGTAGGAGTTTTACTTTGTCTCTCGAAAAAAACTCAAATAACGAAAAGTTGTATTTTAAGTTTTTTTATCAAAATAATTGTTTAAAAAAATTATGTACAATTAAAGCTTTTTCAACTTTAGGACCTGGGTATTTCCAATTTCAAACGATGCATATTCGAACTTATGTTTATAGAGACTTTTTTGCAAGATCTAACTGCTTCAAAATTTTAAAACTATTGCTCAAAACACACTGTATAATTATAAGACAAATTTCTAGAAAACATTTTACCTGTGTTTTGTAATAGAGTTTATGATTTTTTTATATTTTGTGGACATTTTTATGTCACTTATATGTTCTATATTTTTATTTTAAATAAAAAAACAAATTATTAGGTTCATTATTTTATTTTTAGTTGCATATTATGGGTGTCCGTAAAGTCTGAAATCACCAATTTTTTGGGAACACTACACAATTTTAAGAAAAGCTCAATCACGTCAACTTTTCTTTACAAGGCGTGTTATAAAAAAATATAAGCATTTATACAGGGTGTTCCATTTTTAAAAAATATTAATTCAAATTCTTACTTCTTACAAGCTTCAAACACAAGAATGAAAGGAAAAATATCAAAACATTTTAAAAAGGCAACCGCTCTATAGATCTTTAAATAGTAAAAAACATGCAAAAACTATTGCCGCATTCCGAATAAAACGGTGTAACAGGCGGCGCGGCGTCAACGATGGCGATGAGTAAGTAATTTATGGCCGGTTGCACCAACACTTTTTGTGACACTTAAGTTGTTCTTAAGCATTAACTGCCCCTTAAGTTTCAAATGTTTCTTGCACCAGCTGAAATTGGTCCTTAATGGTCCCTTAACTTTAAGTGTAGGATTTTCTGTACTTAATGATCCCTTAAGTAATTTGAAGTTGACATTTGACAAATATTTTGTTTATTGTTTATTTATTTTTCGTTTGTTTGTAGTTTTAAATAATTAATTTGATAAAAATTATGTGAAACGAAGTTTTTAAACAATGGTGTTTTGGATTGTGATTATAAATGCGATGTAAATTAGATTTCCAAGAAAAATGTAGAAACAGTGAATTTTTATTACTTATGGCAATTTTGAGATTTATTTACCTTTTTTATTCTTTTAGACATTGTTCTGTTGTTTTTAAAAAGAATTGTTTTGACGAGATGGATAATCTTACATTTTTCAAAAGGTTCAAATTAACGAAACCAACAGTGCTCAGCTTACTTGAGCAAATCGAAGATGAGCTTTAGTTTAAACATGACAAGTTTGTATAGCTTTTAAATTTTAAGTATTTACTTGTAAATTAGGAATATTTAATTTGTTCATATAAAATAATAAAGGTTTTTTTTAAATGTATTTGTCTTGATATTTCATATTGGCAATAATTATTCCCTTTCTATGGCAGTAAGGAAAGGCGCCTTGATCTTTTTTTTCCATATTGTTATTATTTTTACAACAAAAATTCACAAACTAACTACTGATTTTGTATTATAATGTCTATAAAATGAAAAAAAATTAAAGTTTTAATTATTTACAAAGATTCAAGTCGGATTACTTCTATCATTTAAATGACACACAAGCTAGAAAAGGAAAAATCTAATATCAGTTAATTCTAATTATTCGCGTTGGACAGGCCAACAATAAAAAAGAACGATGCAACGTTGCCATCTTTCTAAGTAGTCTTAGTTAAGTTGCAATAAAAATCTAATGGTGAAAGCGAAAACAATTTAAGTGACCCTTAATTTTAAGAGCTTCTTAATAAAGGTCTACTTAAGTTACTTTTGGTGCAACCGGCCATTAATGCCTTGAATATAAGATGTGTAGATAATGTGCTTATGTAGTATATGGTTAAATAGTATGTTAAATTTTAACGATATTTCGAATTAGACAGGGCACGTCCGTAAAGTTTTAGGGTGCTACAAAAGTATTTTTTTAAAATTTAAAATAAAATACCTATACCTACTCATATACAGTTTTGAATTATATTTATTTAATTTTAGAAATTCCTAAACCTACTTCATATTCTATACCCAGAAAGTTACGTAGGTATAAGAATATTTAGGATAGTTTGGGTATACTTAGTTATTATGGAAAAAGTTAAAAATTGGTAAAAAAACCTGAGAATGAACATGTCTAGAATTAAATATTGGAATTAATAATGTAATGATAAAATATGTGTGTTCCATTTAAAAAATATACCTTTTTATCACCACCTTGTGCACTGTGCAGACATAAAAATAAGTTTCAAAATGTGTAACATGTACCTAAAAATAAAAATCGACGGGTCCAATCATTTTTATTAAAGTTCCGATCTAATTTTTATTGAAATTATCCTATACATTACTAAGGCACTGTATATTGAAATTAATTTAATTGAAATAAACCAAAACAACTCGAGACAAACGAAACAAAACGAGACGAGACGAGACAAACGATTGTCTCGTCTCGTCTCGACCCTTGTCTCGTCTCGTCTCGAAATATAATATCTCGAAATTTCGAGACGAGACAAGGCTTTATCTCGTTTCGTCTCCTCTCGCGGCAACTCTAATCGAATGGTCAACAGATTTAACAGGAATCTTGATAATTAACTAAAGGTATAAGTAAATGACCAACCAAGTTACTGGGACAACTGTATACAGCCGTTTTTATTAGCCTATCGCTCCGCAATTTACGAAACAAATTTAACATTTCCTGAAAAGGTCATTTTGAGAGCGGAATTGTGCTTTCCAGTTGACTTACTTACTGGACGACCTTCTATCATTGAAAAACCAGAAGTCAACTCAGTAAACAGTTGCAAGGAATACACAAAGAGGTTGATAATAAGCTACAAAAGATAGTGATCATATAAGGACCCCATGACTCAAAAGCTAATCATCAGGGATTTATTGTTGGTGAAAAATTTTGGTTACTGTAAATAAAAGTAGTACATGTAGAACAGCAGTGCCGCTATCAAGACCGAGAATATACTTGATCGAGACGATCAAAACTTGGGAGGGGGGTAATGTTGCGGACTTTTAAAAAATTTGTTTACTTTATAGAAATAAAGGTTGTAAGAATCATTTAATTTGGGTTAATAATTTATTTGAATGAATTACCTACCTTACTTTTCTTGCATTCTTTTCCACGTTACTATAAAAGGCGATAGGAAACTCTACAAGGGCCAATGTTAAATCAACTTTTAAACTGTTCAGTTAATGAGAGAGACAATTAAATAGTTAGCATAGTTACCAAAAAATGTTTGTTACCATAGAAATGTTTGTTAATCTGATTGCTAATAAAAAGGTGTAAAACGAAGATCCGTGTTTTTATACGAGGTGTCACAGAACTTGACTAATTTTATATAAAGTTGTGGTGTACTCTAATCTCCATGCACTCATTATCTTAACTTTTTTTTAGTAAAAGGTTTACTCTTGTTAAGTTTTCTTCAATTCTATCTTATTTTTATGTAGATTTTTTCAATGTTAATTAACTGGATAAAATAATTTTTGTAGGTCCTGGCAAACCAACGCTTTTTAAACTTACAGTGGGAAATTAAATTTGTTTGTAATAAAAATATTTTTCATTTATTTTTAGTTATTCTTGTGGATACAGGAAGATGTTTGATCAATATGTTCAACTTATAAACCAAAAGTACCGTTTTATTCTTGTTGACGGAGCCAACTATGACCCACCTGGAATTTACATGCTGTTAGTTCGAATAATTGTAAGTATTTAAAGATTTATATTAAATTTAAAGTAATATCCTTATTAATCGCTTCGTGAATCAGACTGGGTGTATTTTGCAGAACATCGAATATCCCATATAATTCTCAGTAAAGTTGATTATTGGTTTTCTAAATTGCTTTGGAGAATTTATTGTGTTTTACTAAAAGCTGTAACCAAACCATTAACTCTAGTTCTTTTTGTTCAAACAATTAAGAGTTAACGTAAACTATTAACATATTTTTGTAACTTTAATAGTGACATTTTGAATCAATAATTTGTTGTGTTACTGTTGTAAACAAGGGTACATTCTCGTTCGTAACGGGAAAACGTTCGCGAACGTTCAAGACCATTGTGCAGGAACATTTTGTTACAAGCAAGTATAAGCCTGAACTAAAAAGCTTCTAGGAAAATGCTCATATTAATAAATCATGTTTTAATAAGCAACTTGTGGTGCAGCACGTTATATGTAATCCGACTAGAGGACTGACAGGTGATAATGACAGATCTCTAAAAGACAGTCATGTTGTTATCTTCAAGCATATACCTACTAGAGGCAAGCTTGCTTAATGGGGAAGGGCCGACCAATCAGCACACAGAGCCGAACTAATACCCCTTCACCGACCAATCAGCACGTTGGGGCAAGGGGAAAAGGTTATACTGTGATTCTTCTTTTTCTCTCGTACTCTTATTCACACTGCCAAGCGACTGCCTCGATAGGTATATACTTAAAGGCTGTTATTCTTTATTTTTAAGTATATAGTGTATTTAATAAAATGTTTTTAATTTGATTTAAAGTAAATGGCTATGCCTTGTTTGGGACGTTCCTGCAGCAACCCGGAGTTAATATTACCTTCAACAAAAACAAATAAGCTTTGACTCAGATAGCTTTATTTATCACAGAAGCGAATAATATATTTTTTATAAATATTAAATAAAAATAGTTGAAGTTTTAAAATCTTCTCAAATGTAGTAGTTTTAAAATCAAATAAAACTTTTTCAATAATGACGTCGTAGTCGCAAAAAGACTGGAATGGTTCCAGTTACAGTCTGTGTATTTAATATATCTGGAATTTCTAACTCTAAATTCTTATATTATATCAGCTTTATTAAAAATAGTTTCAAAAGTATTCTGATTGTTAATTTTAAATCAAATGAAATCCCAGATCCCCCAACTCCTCCAACGGTGTTTATCCATTTTATGTGGCAAACTAATTGTCGTAAAGATGATGAATAATAACTTCTTCATTTTTGCTAAAAATTTGAAGTTGTCAGCAAACAACAATAGACTTTTGTCATTTTTGGTACTGTTTATTAAGATATTAGCACAGGAGATGAGGCATTTTGGCTAGGAATTTTTTTGTCCTGCATGGATTTACTTGAAATTTTCACAGATGGTAGGAAATAGCCCAAAGGGTCAAAGTTTATATCATGCCGAGGTGTTGCTTTTATCCTGGGTTAGTTGCCACCCCATCTTGGAAGTGGAAATTTTTGTTTATATTTTAACTACAGAAATCGATAAAGAAAGTAATTTTAAGTAAAAAAATGTTCCATACATTTTTTTCGTAAAACTAATATTTTTCGAGTTATTCGCGATTGAAAGTAAAAGTTTTTCGACGAAAAAATCGACGTTTTTAATGGTGTTTTCACGAATAACTCTAAAAGTATGCATTTTATCAAAAAAAAAAAAATGTAAAGAGCAAAATTGTAGCTTATAAAAAACTGGAAAAAAGGTTATTTTATAATTTCTCTACAACCAATACAGACCGAGCTACGGCTTGTTAATGGTTACCTTTTGTTCGGCAAATGTTCAATTTGAAAGATTCAAAGTCAAATAGCGGGAAAAGTTTGCATTTTTCAAGGAAAATATATAAGGTCCTTTTTAAAATATATTATAAGACCTTTCTTATAAAAACAAAAAAAGAGTTTTTAGCATGAAAATTGAGCGAGTTATGATAAAAATAAGGTCGGTCCCTACTTTTTTCTACGAAAAGATCATTAAGAACAACCCCCTAATTCTCCTCCTAATTAAAATCGATCTGTACCCTTCTGCAATTCTTTTTTATATATGTATTATTAATATGTTCTTGAAGTTTAACCAAATTAAAATGCTTAATTTTAGAAAAAGCTTAAAGTGAAAAACGATTTTCCGCAATATCATAAAATAGCTATTTTCTTCAAAATAACTCCAACAATACTGGGGATACGAAAAAAATGCTAGGATACCGAATTATAGTTTTTTTTTAATAACAAAGACTTTTTATTTTATATGTTTTTCTGTACAATAAATATTTGGCCAGATATGGCCGTTTAAAGCTTCTATTTACCAGCGAGCACCACCTTATTCTAGCCCTTTAAACTCATCCCATTTTAAAACTAAGAGATTAAGAAGGATTTAATTTACATAGCCTTTGGGTCAAAAAATCCACAAACTATTTTGAACAAACTTTCTATCATTAAAACTAAAAGGGGCTATGTTTAAAAAACCAATCAACTTTTTTTTCGAAAAAGTCGGAGCATAATATTCTATAAAACCGGTATACTTTATACTTTTACCGGTATAATTTTTGTATGCAATTCTACTTTCTTGTCCTATTTATATCTATTATATTGGTTTAGAAGAATTGCAATGTTGTAAGGGGTGGTTTTTAAGAATTGAAAATTTGTCAAAGAATGAAATTGGTAATATTTCAGGCAGTAATATTCTTAATTATTAAATCTGTCAAGCTATTAATTTTTTGGGGATAAATCTTTTAATTAAGCTATAATAAGGGTTGATTTATAAGGGTCGAAAAGTTGCGAAATGAAATTAGTACATATTTTAAGCAACAGCATTCTAAAATTAAATCACTATGGTAAATTAATCATTTCTTTAGGGTAAATATTTTTTAAAAATAACTCTAATAAGGGTTGATTTTTAAGGGTTGAAATATTTTAAAATTGTATTCTAAAGCATAAAACAGTCATTAATCAACTAATCCAAACTAAATTTTACCCATCTTAAGGTTTAAAATGTTATTCCATAAGTTTTTACAATTATGGGTACTTTTCACCCTTAAAAATCAAACAGCGCACATCACCATAAAATAGAATTTAAAGTAGAGGGTTAGAAGCGCCTAATTCCATTTTTTATACAAATCGATGCAGCACAAAAATTTCGAGGTTTGCAATTTTTTTAGCTTTATTTCGGACAATAAATTTATCATCAAATCGTTTTAATTTGTCAAATTTTTTTGGTAAACTATAAGATGGTTATTTAAAGGTTGAGTTATGATAGTTAAATATTTATTATACCGTAAACTTTTAAAAATTTTTTTTTCTACAATAGCGTTATTAAATAATTTTAAAATGGAAAAACATTTTTGGAATTTTGTTATTAAGGAGTGTTTTTTAAGGGGGTTGAAATTTTAAAAATATAATGTTAGATATAACTCACAACATAAAAATAGATTCATTCTACATATTTAGCTATGATTTTAATTTACATAGGGTCTATTTCTATGGTTTTTAAATTTTTAGCTTTTAAGGGGGGGTTTTTTACCCTCTAAAAATAAAAAGCACATCCTAAGCATATTTTAAACTTTGATCTAGAGTGTAAAAGAAATTTAAATTTTAAAACCATAAAAATTGAAAGTGTACAAAAAAATCCGGTGTCAAACAGCTTTTTTCTCCCCATCCACTGTACTATACAGGGTGATTCACGTTGAGTGTCCTATTAAAAGTTCTGGGAAACCAAAAAAAAGTACTTTTTGAAATTTGGCAAGGGCCCGTAACAGGTAATAAGTTACATTTAAAAATATTTTCAAGTGCAGCTTTACCAGATTAACCAAACCAACGGCAACATTGTAATTTTAAATGGAACACCCTGTTTTTATTGCATATTCGGATCTCACAAAATTCTAAGTAAGTTTATTAACATCTTCCTATACCTATATATTACCTTTTTTAAAGAAAATAATTAATAACTTTTTTAAGGGAAAAACATGAAAAATTTTTTTTTTACGTCTCACTGGATTGAAATTTTTTGGGGGAAAAAATGCATGATTTAAAAAAAAGCTTATTATAGCAATATTTAAGGGTGTCCCCCAAAGCTTTTTACCGATATTAAATAATGAAAACTTCCCAAATTTTGTCAAAAAAACATACGTATTTTATCCCATTTTTAATAGACCAATTTTATAAAAATGTAAACATGTTTCTATACCCATTTGCCACCCTTTTTAAATACAAACGAATTTTGAATTTTTTACTGTTTTTAAATACTATCTACAGTAAACCTGGCAATTTACAATTTCCCGGGAATGAAAAATTTGTATTTTTTAAAATTTCTCTGACAACTATTTGAATATAAGGTAAAAAATATTTATTTTGTTTGGTTAATAAGAAATAAATTCTTTAAAAAAAATTTAAAATTGCTTATATTTAAAAAACGGTTGCAAATGGGTATAGAAAGATGTATGGACATTTTGTAGGTAAATTATTGGTCTATTCAAAAATTGGATAAAATACAGTATGTTGTATTTGACAAAATTGAGTTTTAATCATTATTTAATATCGGTAAAAATGCAAATTTTTTGGGACACCCTGTAGGATATATTGCTATAATAGCATGTAGATCTTTTAAATTTATGCAGTGTCTAACCCCAAAAAATTTCTAGTATCCAGCTCGGTTAGGCACGTAAATATTAAACCTTTTTAACATGATAATTTTCCTTAAAAAAAATTGTAATTAATTATTTTCTTAAAAACGGTAATATATAGGTATAGGAAGATGTTAATAAAACTTACTTAAATTGTGTGCAGAACCGAATATGCAATAAAAACGGGTGTTCTATTTAAAATTACAATGTTGCCGTTGGTTTGGTTAGATCTGGCAAAAGCTGCACTTAAAAATATTTTTAAAATGTAACTTATTACCTGTTATGGCCTGTGCCAAATTTCAAAAAGTACTTTTTGGTTTCCCAGAACTTTTAATAGGACACTCAACTTTAATCACCCTGTATAAGTAATTAAAAAAAACATTCCCCGCTCAAGGCTAAACTTTTAAATAGATAAGTTTTTTGGGAAGTCCGCATTGTATTACGCAAATTGACAACTGGAAATGTTTTTTTACACAAAGTAATTCTAGTAGAAAACTCTTTTTTTTGACACTAAATTATACAGATATTCATTGAAAACAGCTTTAAGAGGTGCAGAGACTATTTCTATAGTGACAAAATTTTTCCCAAAATATATTATAATTTAAAAGTTCTTGTTGTGTACACGCCAAAAGAATCTTACTAATTGGTTCCGCTTAACCCGCTAAATTTTTAAAGTTATGTTAAGTAAAAAACCCTTTAGTTAGTAGTTAGTGATCTTTTATTACTGTATGTATTTTTTGGGGCGTAAGTTTCCTTGACCAAAAAACTACTCCTTCTTGACCTTATCTTAGAGAAAATTTTTAAAAATATAGTAATAATGTATTTATAGTTTTTTTCAATTATGTATTAATTTCTTAGTAAATAGATTTGTTTTCCATGTTTCCTACCTGTAGTTAGGTTTATTTAAAAACTTGTAGAGCATGTATATTATGTACAATAAATAAATTAACACTAGGGTTTTTTATGGTACTTATGATTAATATACAATTTCTGTTTATTAGGGGACCCTTAAAATGGTTGCCATCCTCTGTATTCTTGGAGGAGTTAATTTTTTTGATTACTTTAATCAACCACAACCTTCATGGTGGCAATGGTGCATAAAAAACAAAATTTTCCTGTTAATGATGTTTTTTTTCCTATGTAATCTAATCAAGGACAATTAGTAGCATCAGGGGCATTTGAAATTTATCTAAATGATGTTCCTATTTGGTCTAAACTGGAAAGTGGAAAGAATTCCTCAACCAGCTGAACTATTTCAAATAATTGACAGCCACCTGCAGTTTACAGTTTCCCCGACAGTGACTACAAAGGATTTGCTAAATAATTATTGGTCAAAATTTAGATTTGGATAATTTCTGTGAAATATTAAGATATGTGAGAATGCAGGTTATTTGAATAAAGAACTAAGGTGTTGTGATAATGCAGTCCTTTTTGTATTGTATAGGCAATAATCTAAGTTAGCTGTTAAATGTTTACCTTATTTTTCTATTTTATAAGTAAATTATTTAATTACAATATCACGAAATTTCGCTTAATGTCTTTTTTCTAACAAATATAAAACTGGTAAAATTGTTAAGTATATATTTTGGTTATTCTGGTTAATTTTGTAACTTTACATTAATATTGTTTAATATTATGACTAATTGCAAAGACAAACATTTTTAATATTTAAAATATTTTTAAATATATATATATTTTTAATATTAAAATATAATTTGAATCATTTACTAAACTTCAAATGTTTAAAGTGGGCAATAAATTAAAGTGGGGCCCCAGTTAAAAAGGGTTTTTTTATAGCATTGGAAGAAATGTATGTAACCGGATTAGGCTGCACGGGCTGGTTTGTAAAAGGCTATGGCAAGATCGTCATTCGTGAATAGCCAGACATATATATTCAAAGCTTTAATATAAGTATTGAGTTACTTATGGTAAGAGACGTCACTTCCAGACCTTTTGCAACATTTTATGTTACCTTCCAAATAAAATTAAATTTCCTTTAAAAGGCAATAACTAGCAGGACAATAATCTATAAAGATCACTACCCCTTGCATTTTGCAAAAAATGATTTTTTGAGAGCATATTTATCCCGAGGAAAAAAAGTATAAAAAATACATAAACATTTTTGTTTGTTCTCGTATATTTTATTTTTTTAAATTATATGTTTAGAGTGAAAAAAGTTTTTTTACTTTGCCATTAGGTAGTTTTTTAAAAATTTTTTTCTTTGGAGAATATCTTTTAAAAGTTTTAGAGCAAAAATGCAGAATAATTTGTGATTGAGTATATTATTTCTTTTAATATATACTGTTTAGTGTTATGAAAATTGCCACTGGCCGTTTCTATTTTAATAATGCACTAAATAAATCATATATTTTGCTTAAATACATTTAGATTCTTTAGTAAAATAAATCGTTTTTAAAAAAACCGATTTCTTTTTTAGGAAATCAAGCTACTGTAAACATTTGACTGCAATATTGTATATTTAAATTTTTGTAAATAGTTTTTAAAAAATATACTTAGTTTGTTTTTAGTGTTTAATAAATATTATTTAAAAATGTCGTTTTTATTATAAAAAAGTCCCCACCATTTACTATGAAGTTTTAGAAGTTCTTCTCAAAATACTTAAATAAAATATTTTTAATTTGAGTACTTAAACTACATATAGAATTTTATTTATTCGTTATTTTAAAGTATGACAATAAAATACTTACACTTAGAATGAAACTAAAAATTTATAGTTACTTTTGAGATAGAATAAAATAAAAAATTTAAAATGTTTAAACCTTAAATAAAATAATTGTAGTTACAGAGACCTAAAGATAAAAAGTCCATTTCGTGCATTGTTTTTATTTTAAATTACATTTTTCTATGGGGCAAATTTATATTTATTGCAACGTAACGAGTTAGAATAAAAAATTCAATAAAAACTACGACATTTTTTAATTTTTCTGGTGGCTAATATGCAGTTCCAACATAAAAAATGTGCTTTAAATTGGGTTTGGATCTGGACAACATACACAGTAATTTGTACTATTTATTTAGAGCTCAGATCCTTCGGATCTGTAAAAAACTTACAACGGTAATATTTGGTACGGCTTTAGCACCCTCTATTGCAATTTTTTATTTTTTTTTTTGATATTTACCACAAAAATGCAGATTATCAGTTAAAATTGTAAAGCAAACTCATCCGAGGATATAGTAGAACTGTAAACAAAAACTTCGGGTTAACATTGGTCTGAGAATTTTCTAAATTTATTTTAAGCGTTTTATTAGAAATATTTAAAATGTTTTTTCTCTAAATATACTAACTGCATGTACCATGGGCTAATAGAGTCAAAAATTATGATACAACAGTGCATATATAAGGTGAAATGAAAGAAGTTTATCGCATTCCAAAAAGTCTGTAAGAATGTTTACAACAGCATTTAGCCAATGAAGAGACTTTTACTTAAAAATTAAAAAAATTGTGCGAAAAATAAGAAAACTTGATGGCCCTGCAAGTGGGGTAGTATTTTTACTGTAGCGTCCTCTATGATGCAGAGGCAAAAATATAATCTTCAAGAGAATGTGTGCCATCTAACAATGTGTGCACAAACTAGCCAGGGTGGCGTTTGCGTTTAAGAGAAAAAAATTGCATATAAAAAAGGAAAACCGAACACAATTACAAAAAACTTTATTTCTTTCAACTTTGGATCTAACTAATACCTTTGCATCTGCCATAAAAAATTGATTTAGAAAAATATGTCTAGTTTTGTTGGCGAATTGGTCTAAAATTTTATCTAAGCTTAGCAAAATTTCTGGACGTGTATACATTTAGTAATATATTATCATTTAATACTTTTAATTTTTTTTATAACACGTAAGACTTATTCTCGCCCCTTTTGGGATAAAAATTTGCATCATTTTAAGTATTAAGGCCTTTGAAACCCGCAAACTTGGCTGCGCCACGGGGTAAAATGATAGTGGGTTTAAAAACTAAACATATTCGGCCGAGGAGATCGCGTTGTTAAATTTAGCAATGGATTTAGAATTGTTAAACGTTAACAACGGTTTAAATGTTTAACAAAATGCCCAGATTTTGACAGGTTGTCTACTAAAATCATTGAATAACACTGACAATGACGTTTTGTTAAACATTCTAAACCTTTTTAACAACAATTGCCAAGCCCAGCAAAAACAACGCGATCATCACTCGGCAAATGTGTTTATATGTATTTATATAGGCTAGACCACCCTGTAAGTTCCTAAATATAAACCGCTTTCAGCTTTCCCAAAAGCTATAGCTTTCATTTTTTGTTATTCACAACGGCCGAGAAATGATCGGGGTTTAAATTTAGCAATGGACTTAGCAATTGTTAAAGTTTAAACGATTTAGAATGTTTAACAAAACGTCATTGTTAGTGTTATTCAATGTTTTTTAGTAGGCAACCTGTAAAAATCTGACATTTTGTTAAACATTCTAAACCGTTGTTAACTTTTAACAATTGCTAAGTCCATTTAAAATTTTAACCCGCGATCATCACTCGGCCAAACTCCTTTAACTTGTCCGTAGCATTCTTAGCATTATTTTCTGCATTTATTTTATTATCTTCCGCAGTCCTTTCGCTAAGGGTGCCAATTGCGCTTAAACCGACAAAAAGGGTCATTAAAAATGGTAGAAAAACTCATGATCATGTGGTTTAGAAGAAGAAAGAAATACTTTTGCCTCTTTAAGCAATGATTTTCTTTGTTTTTCTTGAACTTCTGCTGTCTGTGCAGTTCAAACTGTTTGGTAAGACTAACTGTCAAAAAAAAAATAATAGGATACTCTATAGCTCTTATTTGGAAATACAGACCGTTATTTGAAAAAACAGTACCGTGATTAAAAAAAACAGGGGGGTTATTTGAAAATACAGTGTCGTTATTTAAACTAAAGTGATCAATAATAAAGGATCGTTATTTAAAAATACTGCGCCGTTAGTTAGAAAATTGGGAACGGACTGTTTTAAGAAAAAATAAAATTTTTTTATTACACCTTAGACCTTAATTTTTTAAAAAAATAATTCCAAAAAAATCGATAGAGACATTTGAAATTAAACTTGGATTTTATCAAGCCTAGACACAATTTGAATAATACACGAACTCCAGTTATCAAGGACAAAAAAGAAGCGGAGTTTGCAAGTAGATCCAAATATTTCTCAACTCCTTGACGAACATTCGCGTAATGTAAAAAATTATATGATTTCTTAAAAGCTGGTCGTTATGCAAATGCTGTTACATTAAAGAATACGTACGGTAGAGACTCTTGGCCCTAAGTAATAAAATAACTAATTGAAAGGTATCTTCCGAACCATCTTGTTCGGATCATAGACACATTCGGTTTGATATCGAAACGATGAAATGCCCAGACCTGTGATAAAGTATAGAGACTCAAGGAGGCTGGATAGGGACGGGTATAAACTATCCAAAAACCAACTTCAGTCCCGCTTTCCACAATAAACAATCGCGATCAGATAGGGTGGCTGCGGAACAGTTGAAACGCAATTATCTCATCCTATCAGAAAAACCCCCACTTAAAAGGAAAGAAGACAATAGAAACACTTTCTGTTTGGGAAAAAAAACCTGAATACGCTAAGAAAGAAGTCCGTCGACTATTCAATCGGGCAAAAAGTAGTGGGTGAATGGGAGGCATATAAATGCGCCCCAACACACTAAAACAAGCAAATCAGGGAAAAAAAATCCTGGGAAGGTTTTGTGAAGGTATCTCGAGATACCGAGCAGCACTAAATTCATAGAATTCTCTAGAGAACCGGTTCAGGAGTTTGGATCATCCCGACGGCTCCTTTACCAAATCTAGAAGACAACGTTGGAGCATCTAGCAAAACTTACTTCCCAGGAAGTTAAAAATACTAGATAGGCAGCCAGAAAATCTCCTGCTGGCCGATTAAAACGGCCTCAAAAAGAGCGACTTGACTTCCAAAAAGATAATAACAGCACAAAGATAGGGGGGAGTGGGCTCATTTCTTCCCTATAAATCGCCGGGTGAAGATGGCATCTTTTCCCGGGACTGTTACAAGTCGGTCTGGAAGTGATGCTACCCTTTCTGATAAGACTTTTTAGAGCTGGCCTGGTGTGAATTAATACCGACTAGCTGGTCGGCGACTATGGTAATATATACCAAGGTGGGTCGGGGGTCAACCCCCAAGTCGCTAAAACCAATAAGTCTAACCTCCTTTCTGTTGAAAAGTCTGGAAAAAAACTGGATGTCCAAAAGGGATGGCCCACTAGGGTTCATTTAACACACCAGTATGCATACGAGACGTTAAATCAACAATAGCCCCCCCAACAACCTGGTGGCAAAAATCGCCAGCTCCCCGGGAAAAAAGGGGGATGGTGGTGGCTGCATTTCTAGATATTGAAGGAGCTTTCAACAATGCTTTCCCGACTCCCTGTATGAGGCTGCAGCTTCTAGAGGGATCGGTCGTCATATGTGACTGGATCAGGACCATGTTAGAAAACAGATACATAACCACCCATATGCAGGGTGAGATGATCAGATTTAGGGCCGCCAGGGGTGTCCGCAGGGGGGGGTTCTATCCCCCTGCTGTGATCGCTCCTGGTGGATGACCTGTGGCCATACTCTTTTCTGGGAGATCGATCTGCAGGCATATGTAGATGATCTAGTCATCCCAACAAAGGAAACTCTGAAGGGATGATTTCGAACATCCTTCAAGAAGTACTAAACACCACACAAAGCTGGTGTCAAAGGGAAAAAATGACAATAGACCCTCAAAAAATGGTTATTGTCCCCTTCACCCGAAAGAGAAACCTGGTTAACTTGAGACCACCAACGCTGCAAGGTGAAACAATACCATTTGCAAAAGAAGCTAAATATCTGGGGTTGATCCTAGATAGCACTCTTAGCTGGAATTCGCATATAGAAAAAGTCATTCGTAAGGCGACCCTATCTTTCTGGACATGCAGCAGGATCTGTGGCAAATCCTGGGGCATGCAACCAAAACAGAGATGTACTGGCTATACGTGACAGTCATAAGACCAATGATCACGTATGGCTCTCTGGCATGGTGGCGCAAGGGGCAGCAGTGGCTGACCCTAGTAGCCTACAGAGACATGCCTGCCTAATGATCAGGGGCGCGCTGCGCTAGACACCAACGGCGGCCATGGGGGCCCTTCTAGGACTGCCTCCTCTGCATATTTACTTATCAAGCGGTCAGTAACAAACCGCAGGCGTGTTATATGGAGAGCACAAGGTCTCCTCAGGAATGTCCTGACCTGTGACAGACTGGGAATGCCCTCAGACATAATGCCTACAGCAACCAATTACAACCGGCCCTACAGTGTAGTCTACCCACAAAGGGAAGACTGAAGTCGAAAAACGACCGACCTGCTCCGGGCTGACATCTGTTGGTACACCAATGGCTCCAAAACCAAGGACGGTGTTGGAGCTGGAATATATGGACACAGACCGAGGGCAGATTTTCCTTTAGCCTGGGCACTCTCGCAACCATATTTCAAGCGGAGGTATTTGCTATTGAGATGTGTGCTAGATCGCTGGTTGATCGGCACTGCACACGTAAGACAAAATATTCTCCGATAGTCAAGCAGCTCTTAAGGCTCTTGAATCCAGCCGGTGCAATTCGAAAACCGTCTGGAATTGCAAGGGACCAAACTCGGTCAAAACAATAAGGTTACACTACTGTGGATACCTGGACACACCGGCCTAGAGGGTAATGAACCGGCAGACCTCCTTGCCAAAAGGGGGCGGATACAAAATTCATAGGGCCGGAACCGGTCATCGGTATATCTTATGGAACGGCCAAGCAGTTCATATCAGCTTCGACACAAAGAGAAAATCTTCGGTACTGCATGGACTTCAGGTCTCAGACACTCGAAGGCCTTTATAAGCCCACCGAACCAACAATGTACTGTCAAACTACTGGAGCAATCAAGGGTACACCTTAAAACTCTAGTGGGACTGTACACGGGACACTCACGAATTAAATACCACATGCACAAGATCGGCCTAGCGGAAGACGCCGAATGCCGCATGTGCATGGAGGGATGAATCGGCAGAACACATACTGTGTTCGTGCCCAGCAATGGCACGACTAAGATTCCAATCCTCGCAATGACACCTTGTTGCGGGGAGGTGAATATCTCTCCAACAGGATCATCAGATTTATTAGAGGTCTGGACCTGTGGAGAAATATAAAAAGGTGTGAGCCAAATAGACCGATCGGTCAGTGGAAGTGTGTTATATCCACTTACTTTAAACCTACCTACCTAGACCCTTGGCCAAACTCAATGATCCAAGTCAATACAGAAAACTCAGTATCAGTGAACGGTCGTGGGTTAAAAAGTAGGGTTGCAATTTAATGGTTCTTTAAAAAATAAATAAATAACCACAATAAACTTAATGTAAATAAATAGACAGTACAAAAACTGTAATAAAACTCAACAAGTAGCTACATTATGCTTACACATTTAACAAAATAACAAATTATACTTCAATAAATCGTAAATCAGCCTGCGAGATAAATAAGGTTGCAGCGGACTGCAAACCGCATGCCACTTATGAGACTAAATTCAGCGCCCAATGCCAAGATAGGCAACTCCATATACTTACGCTACTCGTAATGAATCCAATTGGTTTGATTTTGATTGAACCATCGCATCGGCTTTAGGATGCGACGCGAGGCGACGCGCGATTAAATTAATGATATTTTAGCGACGGCAGTCAAGTTTTTAATAATTTGGCTGTTATTTCGAGATAACTATTAATAAAACAATAAATACAGATGCTCGAATAAATTTTTAAAAAATTTGTAACTATGTAATGATTAATATATATATTTTAAAATTTTATTTTAAACCTTTTTGGGGTTGCGCAAACCTGCAAACCTAAGGAGGAGCCGCCACTGCTCAGTATGGTAAACAATCTACACCATTTACACGTCCGTAAAAGACGTCAAAGTGAAAACTTTTTCCGACAAATAAAAAAGCCCGGATCTCATCTTTACTTTACTAGAAATGTCTAGATATCAGTATGATTCGATACCTAGATAATTTGTGAACACTTATTTAAAACATGATTTAACTACCGATCATCTAACTTTTGATGATTCTCAGCTTGAATTTAATGGACCGCATATTTATATTAAGGCAGAAATATTCACTGGAATCCTTGCTCTATATGAAATTTTATTTAAGATTTATCCGTTAAAACACGATTTGACAGCACTAGACGAGCGAACATTTGCAAAACATTATTCTGCTAACGAATAGTAGCAGGATAAATTTTAATGAAACCAACAACATATAGGAAACAGATGTATCAAATATATGCCAACAATTAAACCATTACTCGAACATATAAACAAGTAAAAAGCAAAAAAAAAAACAGAACGCGATAAGCAGTTACGAATTACAAGATCACAGCATCGTCAGAGTTATGGCTCACCAATAGATAGTCAATCTAGTTTTAGACCTTTAGACTAGGTACAAAATATTTTGAAATGATAAAGTTAATTAGGTTTTCTGGGCCGATCCAAATGAGCTTGTGGATAGATTAAGATTGCTAATGGCTCCTAAGGAGGTATACCTACTGCCAATTATATATGGATCCAAAAAAAAAACAGTAAAAACAAATATAGTTTCATTTATTTTTTTATATTACATAGGACGTTGCTTTATGGCAGTAGATTTAAACTTTGTTAAACAAAGTGCGGATACAGTTTATTAATAGTTATCAAAAAAGCTTTGTAACACATTTATTAAAATTAATATTAATATTGCTAAAAAAATCACCATTTATTATTCTAGCTTAAAAATTAAAAAAAAAACTTATAAATAGTTCTATTTATATTACAAGTTAGAAATTACATATTTTTTAATGCAAATGTTTTGCTTACTTTTATTAAAGAACGAAAAATGATAGGTATTAAGTGTCTCAAATTTTCTCACATTAAAAATATGCAAAACATACCATAACAGACCACATATACTTATCACTTATAAAACTATACCTATTTTAAAAAATGGCACACTTGAGGACTTTTTACATACTTACATTATATTATTGTTTTATATGTACCTTGCCAAGTTGGTTATCGGAGTACAAATATTTTAATTATATATTTTTTTTTAATTTGGCAGTGATGTAGTACTAAGAATCAAATAACATAATAATTTAAAAGTACTTCAATTTTCCTAAAGGGCCCTGGAAATTTCAACCTTGCCTTGGATATTGTGATTGTGGCGGCGCCTTCGCCTACAACTCTTTCTCTATTTGCTAGATTCTATATTCGGATAGTTTGGACCGTAATTGTATAATGGAGTACCAGGCTGCCTCTGTTGGTATCGAGTTGCTGGTACATTATATGCAGCAGGTGGTGGTTGAACATCTTGTCGGTTTGGTCTGGTAAAAAGAAAACATTATTTTAATTATAACCGTAATAAGCGGATTATGTACAGAACAGTTAGGCATCAAGGAACCATTTTGCCCTTACCTTGGTAGGCAAGTTTAAAAGACGTGCATTAATTTGTTGTTTTGTTAAGGGTGCGTATCCATTTACCGCGGCTGCCGCAAAGTGCGTGTTAGATCAGTTGCTGAGAAAAGTGGATACCTAATCGCTGCGGCGGCAAGGACTCCTTGTCGAACCAATGAGATTGGTTAAGCAAGGTTTAGGTGTCGCGCCTCGGGCGGCAGCCGCGCTAAATGGTTACGACCTAAGGGTAACTTTCTTAACCCTGTTCGCAACAAATAATTACTGAATGATTTTAACATGCTGCGATTAGCTTATACATATATAGGGTGTAAAAGTATGATGCTCACGATTTAAATGGGCGATAGTAGAGCTCAAAACAAGTCAAAAGTTTATATGACTATATGTCAAACTTAACAGATTTTGTCTAAACGATGTCAAATTAGAACTTTAAAAGCAATTATTTCTGAAAATCTTAGAATTGAAAACTTTCGTCTGAATCACTTATCAGTAAATTCATTTGGTAAAAAAATAAACTAAGTTTTAAATGTTTCAATCTACAAATTAAAAAAAATATATAAATAATTTTTCTCCCAGTTAAAAAGTTAAAAAACAATTGGCAACAGAGCATCCTTGTGCCTGAAGTAAAGTCAGTTGTAGATATTGCTCACCGGCCCGGCAGCAATATTTTTGTGTCTTTTTAAATCGGGAAAATATGCCGATATGTTTTAAATTTACCACAAACGTAGTGCAAATGTACCAAATATTTTTGACAACGGAACAACTGAAAAAGTGCTGTTTTTAAACATAATAATTTGTTTTTATAGTTTTAAATTATTTGGCTTTTCTCCAGAAGAGAAAAGCCAAATAATTTTTCTTTTAATATAATAATTTGTGTTCTTAAAATGGATATTTAGCCTATTTGTTGTTTTTTACTTAAATTTAATTTTAAATTAAATATCAAAATAAATTGCAAGTAATTTTTATTATTTGTATGTAAATGAACATCTCCTTAAAAAAAGTAAATATGAAAAACGTCGCAAAAAACGTTCGAAGGTCGACTCGCATTAGATGAAACAGGTGCGGTGTTGCCAACTTTTTTAAACTTTGAAAGGTCATATTTCGAAAACAATTAACTTTTGACCCATATGTTCCTGGCTTTTTCGACTTGTTTTGAGCTCCACTATCGCCCATTAAAATGGTGAGCATCATACTTTTTGCACCCTGTATAAATCATAATGTTGAAACCTTTTTCAGGTATAGTAATACTTGTAGGTTTGGAATTTTTTCCTGCTTAAAATTGATCTCACAACAAATAGTATAATCGACTTAGTGTAATGTATAATATGTAACTAGCCAATTTGTAACCAGTTTGTAACAGTACTCTACTTCAAATGTGTTTTTTGGGTACTTTTATTGCCTTTAATGTAAAGTATGTAATATGCTGTTAAAATTTTAAAATACTCAAAATATCCAAAAGAAAACATATTTTTAGTCACAACAGAATAAAGTTAATATGTATGAGAAAATATGCTATTTAAATTTGAAAAAAGTAAAATGGAACATTAATACCTAACATGCCAAAACACAAAGTTAATATGCTGTCAATGTCTACAGTTTATTACTTCTAATAATACATATTGGTAACAGTGAAACATGAACAGTACTTACATTCTTCTTAGACAAACTGCACATCTGCTGATTTTTGTAGTGAGAAAGCCTGATTTTAGAGTTTGGGGAATGGGCTTTCTAAATTGGGAATATTCATCTATAGTTGCCAACCAGAATGAAAGAGCAGTTGCATAATGATTACATCTGCCATGTGCGTGACATTCAATAAACGGTTTTGTTCTGAATTCTTCTAAACACGAACCTGGTGATACTAAAGACTGTGTTGAGCCACCACCTCCACCATCAGTACTCTGATAATGAAAATTAGGTAAGTTAATAGTTAAAGTTTTAGTGTAAATATAGGCAGTGTGCTAATTCTAATATTTTTTAAATTAATTTATTCTCGTCTTTTGATGTTTAATCGGTAAAATGTTAATATTAAAGTCTACCACTAAAAAATTATAATAGAGAAAAAATAAACTTAATACTATACAGTTTAAGGAAAGTAATGTTACTACCTAAACAAAGATGCAATTATTTTAAAAACTGTTATTGGGTGGTAGTCGTAAAGTTAATTATTTTACATAGTACATATGCCAACTTCTAATTTCGATTATGTCAAAATATTTATATATGATATTTACTATGTGTTATTAAAATCTTACCATCATAAAGCTCCATCCGATCCATAATTCATCCCATCCCACTGGGCAAGAAGGAGCATCATTGGTTTGACTGTGGATGGCTATAGCTCTAGTGGGTGCCTCACATACGGAACACCTGTAAAAAATCAATTTGTTAGAGGTTTTAGAATTAAAAAAAAACAGTTTAACTAACATTTAAATCGTCCAATAATTCCATATTAATAAAAGGTTAATAGTGATTCCACCCCAACAGTATTTTTTTTTCCTATATAACGTATACACGCCTGTATTATAGTTATTTATAACATAATAAATGAAATATCTACCTTGAAATATATTTCTGTATATCATTGCCATAAATTGGAGTCATTGTCATTGGCACTGGCTCAGTTGTAGACAGCCAATAGCTGTAGTCGTTAGTGTTAGCATAATCACAAACATCATTAAGATTACAGAATAAGTATGGCATAGTGTTAAATCTTCGCACGCAGCTGCCTGGTGCACCTAAAATGTATGCTAAATTAACTAACTAACCAGAACTAGTTATTATTTTAAGAATTGTTAGGCTTTTTTAAAAATATCGTAAATACTTTCTATGGGGCACTGGCCCCAAAACTAACTTCTAAATGATTAATTTAGTTATACTTGGATTTGAGAAAAAAATAATTTTTATGATTCATCTTTTTTAAAAACATACCATAGAAATTCCTATAGTACTTACATCCAATTCTTATATTTATATACAGTGAAAGAGAAAGCTGTGGTATTTAAAAGTGTTAACAATGTTATAGATATAAATACATTGCCTTGCTATTAAACTAACTTCTATGTTTTGCAGATATTTGTATTCTCAAGTCAAAAAGCCAAGGTATAATAAAAATATTTTTAAAAATATGATTTATATTAAAATACTTTGATACTTACCCAGATCTTGGCCATGAGTTCTTTTCTCACTGTGAATATGCAATAAAGAAAATCCGTCCCATAACTTCACAGTATTCCTTGGACACACTGGTATTATTTCTGCTTGCGAATGTCGTACGAAAGCAAATCCACGACTGTTAGGCAAGGGTGCTTGTGGTGCAGGGTCTCCCCTAGGACCTGGTGGACCAGGACGACCCTTTAAACCCGGTCTTCCAGCTAAACCTGGGACTCCAGGAAGACCTAATAAAAATATGGTGAATATAGAATTACATTTATCAATACAATTTTTTCTTTATTTCTTTATTAGTAAATGTTTTATTTTTTTAACACAAATTTAATTAGGGGCCAATAAAGCTCTACCAGGGTGGCGCTGTGATTTATATACATCTATTTATTTTTTTATTATGCTAAGAGAAATAAAATGATATCATTATTGAAAGTGGAGTTGATCGCAATACATGGTAAAGAAATTTTAATAGCAGTGTCTGAGGAGGCCGACTTAAAATGCTTATTTATTTGCGTTGTGTGAATTTCCGGTGATCTGCGTTTCCATGTTTATTGTAATTAATAATATCCAGTGTCCAGTCTTATATAAGTAGGGCTGCATAGCCGCGCGCTCCTCTTGTGATATACGATACATAAAATACAAAACATTGATAAATATTTGATAAATAATTAAACTACTGTAAAACTTCGATTTTTAAAGCATAAGAAAACTTACAATTAATTAATACGATATTATCGGTCTTGGCTTTAGTTTTTGTAGCGTTATCCTTTGACCGTTAAATTATGCGCAGCATCACCTGTATGGGGATCCGGTGCACTTGACTTTGTCGAAACATGGTTTAAACTCGGGGAGCGCCAGGCGCGGGTTTTAACACATAGGTGGCCGCGGAATGTTGTAACGTGTAGGGATTATTTATTTTATAACTTCGGACCGACAAAGTTGATCAGATGTAGGTTTGAACTACGAAGGGATGTAAAAAATGTTCAAATGGGTACTGTTAAATATATGAAAACCGAGATGGCGGAAAGAAAAGCGGTTGAATCAAAAACACAAGTTAAAAAAACTAAAAAAAGGAGCCTTTTCTTATAGATAAAGATGTTGGTGTGTTACGTCTTACAGAACATTGTTTAAAGAAAGATGAAATCCAGTCCACCGACGAGCTGTGGGGAACTCTAATAGATATTTTTACGTCCTCTGCTTTAAGGGATAAGATTAGCTAATAGTATTTATCCCAAAACAGCGCCTAATAGAGCAACACGAAACGTCACAATTAGGTACGTTTCCCTTCATAGTACAACTAGAAAGTCGACGAAATTTTCACTGTGTTTGTTGCTTTATTCCTAGAGTGTCTAGGCTGTGGAAAAATATTATATTTGACAAAAATCTAACTATACTACTCAACCGTACGTAAAAATACTTACTTAATATCAGTTTTTACTTTTGTTGTTAGTTACAAAATAACTAAAATACGAGAGGGATTCACAAACTGAAAAAATTAATTTTGCCCCGTATGTCAAAAACGAAAAGATCCATATTGTCCCTATCTTTAATAACCGACATACCATTACAACGAAATCCGAACACCCTGTACATACCCAATTTAAATAAGATACTTTTATTTGATTTTTTTTATCACGCTGTTTTATGAAAAATGAGACTGCCTGGGAACATGCCTATAAACATATTATCTTACTATACACCATACTGAAAATTAGCACTAAAATTAGCTTAGTTAATAGTTAAAAACTTTTGCGATCAGTATAACGCCTGTTTGTTATTTAAAAAAGGGTTTACACTATTTTACACCTTTTGTACACACCTATGATAAGAGCGCTTAAGTAAAAAAACAGACTTATAAAAAGTTAAGTTTAAATAAAAGGATCAAATAAACTAGAATTTGATTTTTATTTTATATGTTGTTAACCAACAGTTTTATCGTTTAGCTAAGTAATTAACGGACTGCATAGCGTTTTAGCCTGGTGTAGCGAACATGAAAACAATACCAGCTCTGATCTGATAGATAAATTAAGTTAAATCTAAATCAAACCTATAAATCGGCATATTTTGCTGGTCGTGTTTAATTTTGTTTAACTGTAGATACAGTTTATTGTTATTACCACTTAAATATTATTTTATTAACGATAAGGGTGCTCGCCCATTATTAAAAAAATATTCTTTTATAAATTAAAAGTAACTTACCTGTAGGTCCATTAAATCCAGGTAATCCCGGCTCTCCGATATCTCCTCGAATACCCTTTGCACCCTTAATGCCTGTAAAGCCAGGCAATCCGTCACGACCCGGTAAACCTGCTAAACCAATGAGACCTGGTAATCCAACATCTCCCATTTGTCCCTTAATTCCATCGTAACCATAATCTCCCGGTTCTCCTTTGGGACCTTTTCTACCTGTAATACCTGCAAAACCTGTAAGCCCGATATCCCCTCTAAGGCCGACTTCACCACGTCGTCCTGGTTCTCCTGGTAGGCCGTCGAATCCTTCATCGCCGATGTCTCCTTTTTGACCAGTGTAGCCTGGCAAACCTAAAATTATAAAACTTATGTATCAATTTACTTTAACATATAAATAAGTGTATTTCTATAAATGTCGAATAAATATCTAAATTTTAGCGAAAACTCTTAAAACTCTTCATTTTCGTTTAAGAATGAAGAAAGCAAAAACAAGTGAAAATGTATAGCATTTGACCAAAAGGTCAGTAACTTTGGTTACAAATGCAATTGACCAAATGGGAAAACTTTTGCTTCATCTGTTCTAGTTTACGTCATTCTCAAACAAAAATGTACCGGGTGTTCCACTAAGAGAGGTAGTCGGCTATATCTCAGAAACTACTAATAGTATAACTTTCGGAAAAAACATTTTTAGATAAAAACGACCAAGGGAAATTGCTGGAAATTATTTTCAAGTCTGTGGGATAGCCGCTAGGGGGCGTAAGGGTAACGTCAAAATATAAAAATATACTTTCTCAAAAAAATATCAAATAAAGTGTGTCAATAAGTGATACTATTTTAATATTTAATGTTTTCTTAACAAAGAAGCTTCAGGTGTAATTTCTGTCAGTTATAAAATAAAGTGGTGGGGGAAGGTCAAAGTTTAATTTAGAAAAGTGCTAATAACTCCGGTTTGCTTTAACCGAATTTAGTGAACTTCGTCTCGTTTAGAAGAGCATTTTAAGCATTATTTTCAGGTGTATAAACTATTGCTACACTCATCTCACAAACGCAGCTAGAGGGCGTCAAGGAAAAACTAACTTATTTTACGAAATTTCTTGAAAATATTTAAATACAATGACATATACCTTTTTACATATTTAGATAGAGAAAAAAAATCCCAAAAAACGGCGAGAACCGCAATTTAATATCTCTTTTCAAACCGAATATATTAGCAAACATATAAATACTACATAGAGACGTAACGCATTTATACATTTTTACAAAATATAATGACGTACTGCATGATTTTTACTTATTTTAACACATTTAACGATATTAAACAACATTAGATAATTTAATTAACAACCCGTAACTGTAATAATTCATTAAGCGTGTAGACTTCTTTATTAAGTAAGCTTTGAAAACACAAACAAAAAACTCAATGCTCCCTAAATGTTCAAACTGCCTCCCATCATTCCAAATACATAGAATTCAAGATAAAAGGTTTCTGTCTTCCGCTATTATATTTTTTAACCAATGACAGTAGTCTACCTTTTGTCGTAGTCTGCAACGATCAAAGCTTGGTGTAGCACAATGTGATATGGATGCAACCTAATAAAAAAATTACTTAGCATTATTACAATCTAATAATAACCTTATAATCCATATTAATCCAAATCCGACTTCAGTTTAAAAATTGCATGTCAAATTTTAAAATATAATAATAATCTAATTACCTGTGTTCTTTCAATGTTTGAAATACTGTAGTCTGAGGAATACCTAAATCTCTCTAAATTACAGACTTAGCCTAGATTAACTTTAGAACGTTGATGACATTTTCCTCAGTTTTGTCTCTGCGGTGTAAGGGGCGAAGAACACTTCCCGTGGTACGAAAGCGATTTGCTAAACAAGTGAACATTCTGCTGCCATACCGGCGTCTCTGAGGTATCTTAATACATACAGCCTTGCAGCTATAGTCGCATTTTGCAGACACTCAAAATAAATAGCAATAATATCAACTGCTTTTTAAAGTAACAAAGACATTTTTAAAGAACACAATAACACAACACAAAATAATATTTTGAAATAAAAATTGTTGGATTTTTGACATTTCAGCATCCTTTTGTTTTCTAAGCTAACTTGATAAGGACCACGCTCGATAGATTATTACAGTTATAGGTTGGTAATTATCTAATGTTGTCTAATATCGTTAAATGGGTTGAAATAAGTAAAAATTATATAGTATGTCATTAGATTTTGTAAAATTTATAAATTTAATTTTTACCTAAAGAAATCGTCCTAGTGGAAAACATTGTGTCGTTAAATGCGTTACGTCTATGTCGTATTTATATTTTTCCTAATATATTCGGTTTAAAAAGAGATATTAAATTGCGGGTTTCGCCGTTTTGTTGGGATTTTTTTTCTCTATCTAAATATGTAAAAAAGTATATATCATTGTATTTAAATTTTTCAAAAAATTTCGTAGAATAAGTTAGTTTTTACCTTGACGCCCTCTAGCGGCGTTTGTGGGATGAGTGTAGCAATACTTTATACACCTGAAAATAATGCTTAAAATGCTCTTCTAAACGAGACCAAGTTCACTAAATTCGGTTAAAGCAAACCGGAGTTATTAGCACTTTTCGAAATTAAAACCTGGACCTTCCCCCACCACTTTATTTTAGAACTGACAGAAATTACACCTGAAGCTTCTTTGTTTAGAAAACATTAAAGATTAGAATAGTATCACTTATTGACACACTTTATTTGATATTTTTTTGAGAAAAGTATATTTTTATGTTTTGACGTTACCCTTACGCCCCCTAGCGGCCATCCCACAGACTTGAAAATAATTTGCAGCAATTTCCCTTGGTCGCTTTTATTTAAAAAAAAATTTTCCCAAAAGTTATACTATTAGTAGTTTCTGAGATATAGCTGACTACCTCTCTTAGTGGAACACCCGGTACATAGTGGCGCTTTGGGAACTGGGTATTGGGAAAACTACAAGAGATAAAGCAAGTCTGATGGCACGTTCTCGAGTTCGATTTTCGAAAAAACTGCAATGGTAAAAAAGATCCCGGCTAACTTGATTAATCTCGGAGATACAGGGCAGTTTGTCGCTTTCAGTATACCCCTGTATTTCGGTTAAAAGTAAGGATAGAGAAAAATGGTAAATACCATATTTATGTAAAATTTTACGCAGAATTCAGTGGGTAACATAAAAATTTTTGTCAGTTATGGTTTCAAAGATATAAACCAAAGTTACTGTTTTTTAATGGGTCATTCTGTATATTATTTGACTCTTTGATTCCCAACAAAATTACCTATTTATTGATATTTCACACTTCATATGTTTTATTTTCAAAAAATTGATTATTTGTAAAAAATTCAAGGGAAACATCATATGGTTTAAATTTTACACACCCTGTATAAAATCTAAATTGCAATTAACTTATCAATTCTTAAGTTAATTACTCCTAAAATAAATAAATATTGTTTTTGAATTATTAGCTAATTGCCACTTTTAAAAAACATCATACATCTTACTTGTATGTTTATCCTTACCTACAAATCCAACATCTCCACTTTGTCCCTTGAAACTTAAAGCAGCAAAACCAGGCTCGCCCATTCTTCCCTTTGGACCGCGAGGTCCTTCTAATCCATCTTCTCCCGGCCTTCCTTCTAAACCAACTGGTCCTGGTAAGCCGTCAAGTCCTGTATCACCAGGAACTCCTTTTATGCCTTGGAAAGAGAGACCCGGTTGCCCTGGTAGACCAGGAAGACCATCCTGTCCCACCTCACCTAATTGTATTTATTTTAAAGTAAATTAGTAATAGTTTTTTTTATTATATTGGGCATAGCTCTATAGCTAGTAAGAAGCATACTTTCAATAAGGTAAATGCCTTATCCTCCTACCGAAAAAAAAATAATTTATTTTATTAAGTTTAATGTCTTATTTAAGTCAAATAAGAAGTGTAGCTGCCGAAATGCATATTAGAAGTTTGTCGTCGTCGCTGTGCTCCAGCTAACAAGCTTTTTTTGTTTGTTTAAGTTATTACACTTGACTTTGAAGTCACTGCAATAATTTTTACGTCTATGTTGCCCATTGTTGTTCCCAAATAATTATTATTTACAAGTTTATTAATTTAGAGAAAAGGCTGCTTTTTTAATGTTTTGAGATATTTTTAGGTTGTTGCCAAATTTTCTGCATATTTGAATTTCTAAAAAAAATATAACTGGTTTATACAAAAACGTACAATCTGTGGCTTACAAAGATATTTTACAGCAACGTAGGTGAATTACAACATTTAATTTATTACTCTAAAAAACATTCATTTAATCATATATGGTCCACTAAGCGCGAGTCGGTAAATAGTTACTAAACCGTTAAACTTATGAGAAAATTTTCTTTACAAAACTTTTAAAATTTCATCTCTGCTACAATTCAATTTTTTTTTCTAGTATACAAGGTGCCTTAAAAACGAGTAATATTAAAAATTATATTTTTGTAAAATGGAATACCCTATGTGGCAAATGAAGCCCCTGTGGGTTCTGTATTTAATTTTAAATTTGTATGTGGGTCGAATGCAGCGTGAAGCGATTTTTTTTAAATATAGGTCAAAAACATATTTTTTTAAAC
>JAHBCN010010066.1:0-33043 GCA_019359885.1 Listronotus oregonensis | reverse complement strand
TGTATTTAAAGAAGGATGCATTGTTTTTAGTTAAAATTAAAACTTTTTAAAACATAATAGCGGCAAACCCAACAACAGAAAAAATTAAAACAACCCTCTGCATAGGCATCAAAAAGTGCCGCCGCGTCGCCTGTATACTTTGCCGACACACCGTTTTATTCGGGAAGCGGTAATATTTTTTTGTTTTTTTTTACCATTTAAAGATCTATAAAGGGTTTTGCCTTTTTTAAATGTTTTGATATTTTTTCTTAGTTCATTCTTGTGTTTGAAGTTTAAAAGAAGTTAGAAGGTGAATTAATATTTTTTTAAAATGGAACACCCTGTATAAATGCTTATATTTTTTTTTATAACACGCCTGTAAAGAAAAGTTGACGTGATTGAGCTTTTCTTAAAATTGTGTAGTTTTCTCAAAAAATTGGTGATTTCAAACTTTACGGACACACATAATATGCAACTAAAAATAAAATAATGAACTTAATAATTTGCTTTTTAATTAAAATAAAAATATAGAATATATAAGTGACATAAAAATGTCCACAAAATAAAAAAAAAATCTAAAAGATAATGGAACATAAGTCATCAACACTATTACAAAACACAGGTAAAATGTTTTCTAGAAATTTTTCTTATAATTATACAGGGTGTTTGAGCAATAGTTTTAAAATCTTAAACAGCAGTTAGATCTTACAAAAAAAGTTTCTATAAACATAAGTTCGGATATGCATCGTTCCGAAATTGGAAATACACAGGGTCCTAAAGTAAAAAAAAAAGCTTTAATTGTACATAATTTTTTAAAACAATTACTTTGATAAAACAACTTAAAATACAACTTTTTCGTTATTTGAGTTTTTTCGAGAACAAAGTAAAACTCCTTTTTTTTCAAAATAAAAAAAAGAATCGGTTTTAATATTTTCTTGAAACAAACAAAATTAAAAAAAATCAAGAGACAAAATAGTTGTATTTTTAAGTTGTCTTATCGGGGGTAATACCACGAGTGTTTAAAAATTACAGATAATTTTTCCCGATAGCGTGTTTTCTCATAATTTTACGGGTCCTAGGGAAGAGTGAAATTTTTAAAGAAAACACGCATGAGTAAAAAAATATCTGGTTAATTTTAAAGCACGAGCGGTATTTGGGGAGAATATTTCACGAATCAAAAACGTAGATAAAGTTCATTACCTTAAAATTAAATATTAATTTAACAAAACGTCATTATTATTTAAAAATTTCGTATTGTCAATTTGACAGTAAGTGGAAAAACCACGTTTCCTAGACGACGTGGAATTTCCGCTGTAATTTTTCCATAATACCACTTCTCTTATGGGAAAATATGTACATGAGTGAAATATTCAAAATAATTAAAAAATAATAAAACCACAGGGTGATATACTTTTTAAAGCAATTAATTTTAGCTCCTTTTTTTAACACCCTGTATTTCTGAAACGATGCATTTCTTGTTTCTTATAGAAACTTATTTTTGCAAGATCCAACTGCTGTCGAAGTTTGTAACACTAAATCTTAAACAACCTGTATAATTCTTAAGAACTAGAAATATGTTGGAGATTTATTACAGTTAGTTCACTTAAGTTTTAAGTCATTAAAATTTTTCGAGATGTCTCGTCTCGTCTCGTCTCGAGCTTGTCTCGAAGGATTTTATCTCATCTCGTCTCGAAATTCGAGACAAAATGCTCTCGAGACGAGATAAAATGGCTTCGAGACGAGACGAGACGTCTCGTATCTCGGGTCTCGCGGCAACCCTAGCTTTTTTCGACATACCGACAGAAAAATGGTTAATTTTCTTAAAAAAAAAATAAATGCATCGGTATAATTTTTTTTTATACAAAAGTAGCTTAATAATGCCTAAACAAGCTTGCAAAAACCGCATCTCGATATCTTGTTCCTTACCTAATATTTAGACCAAAGAAAATTTTATACGTCAATATCTAAAAAACCATAAAAGCTACAAGAAATTTAATGAAACATAAATTATGTATTTTGTTTTTTACAAAACCTCTAATTTAGGTTTAATAATCTTTCATCTAAATCCAGTACTTTACGAGTTATAATCAAAAAAGCGAATTCTAGGGGTACACCTGGAAAAAATCCTGAAAATTGGAATTTGGAAGAAAATATTTTATAACCTAAATTAAAGATTTTGTAAAAATACATAATTTATGTCATGTAATATTTCTGGTAGCTTTTATAGTTTTTAAGATATTGACGTATAAAATTTTCTTCGGCCTAAATATTAGGTAAGGAACAAGGTATGAAGATACGGTTTTCACAAGCTTTTTTAGGCATTATTTAGCTATTTTTTTATAAAAAAATATTAATGTTTTTTATTTTTTTGAGAAAATTAACCATTTCTGTCGGAATATCGTTAAAAGCCCTCTAGCGGCGACATGTAAAACTAACAAAACTTCAAATATTATAACATTTATAGCCCAAGAAAAACTCTTGTTTGTCAACTAGCCTAAGCTAGTTAAAATCGGCTCAGCCGTTTCGAAGATACAGGGTGTGTTTGACGGAAACCTTTGAATACCCCCACCACTTTATTTTTAGAGATATAGCAAAAATTGTCAAACAAAAAAGTTCAGATTATCCTCGACTTTAAAGAAAAAAATTCACAGAAACATCACTTTTTTACATTCAAGATTGCAGTTACTCCCCCTAGCGGCCATATTAGAAACTTGAAAATAATTTCCAGCCATTTTTCTTGACTACTTTTACCAAAAATATTTTTCCCCAACGCTGCCGCTGTGCGATAAACATTTTCTAAGACACAGCCGGCATCCTTTCTTATTTGAGCACCCAGTACATAAATTTTAACTATAGTCATGACAACTACTGTTACTAAAATGTTTTATAGACAATTTAATTTAAATAAAAAATCACAACATAATGTAAAAATATACTTTATTTATTAAATAATAATATACAATTAGTAATAATTACCTATATTACCGTTAAACATAAAGTAATATATTTCTATTTATATTTGACAAAATACGTATTATTACAACCATTAGTAGATTAAGATCTAGGTATTCATATTTTTAATATTCCATACCGTATCACAGTTATTTACATTCTTACGTAGCTATTAATATACTAACACTAACTTTTTTAAACTAAAAGTAAACCATGTTTCCCATTTTATAATTTATTGATTTATGTGTGATAATAATATGTGTTACAAGTGTATCAAGGTTAACCGATTTATAAAACATATGACTCATAATTGGTGTCAAAAATATTACTAAAACGTCATAAAAATTAAATAATTGTATTAAAGTTTTAAATCTTCTGGGGAATTTTTTCTCACTGAACACAAATCTAGTCAAAATTCAGGATCAAACAGCAAAAAATCAAGAAAAACCCGAAAAACGGACACGGCACATTTACCGGCCGAAACCTGCTACCACAGAATGTTTGGAATACGACTATACTATAAGAGATACAAAAAATTTCGTGAAACAAAAAAGAGAGCTTTTTAAAATGTCTATATAAAAAGTTATATAAACATTTTTGATAAGATAAATAATAAAGGAGATATAAACGAAAATGTAATTTTGACAAAAATTTTTAGCCCAAAATAGGTTTTTTTTTCTTTAATGTGAAATTGGATTTTTTTATAATCAATCATTTATTTTATTAATTTAAATCCTAAACCACCTTAAATTTCGTAGAATTTTTTTTCAATTTATTTTTCAGTGGTATAACTTGAAAGAATCCTGTAAAATCGGTTTTTTTATTATAACTTGAAAAATATTGCATATAGACAAAAAGGTTATAAAACTTAAATTAAAGACCTTGTAAAAATACATAATTTACGTTTAATAAAGTTTCGTGTATCTTTTATAGTTTTTAAGATATTGACGTTTTAAATAAAAAAAATCGTTAATATCTGAAATTGGGCATTTTCTCTATTTTTTGCTGTTTAACCACCAATTATGACTTCCATTCTAAACAGAAATTGATGCTAATCACAAAATTTTTTTAAAAAATTTAATTTAATTTGCAACTACTGTTAAATATTATATTGGTTCAGATACTTGCAATGAATTGGTTTAATTATTTTTTCGAAAACGAAGAAAGACAGAAAAAAATACCAAGAGACAAAAAAGTTGTAATTTTAATTGCAAAATCTAGGAAAAATATAAATATTATAAAAAAGTCAGACAGTGGCGTACATTTTCTTCACAATTATTTTCATTTAGATATCTCCTAGGCCCCATTGGACTTAATTTTTTTAATTTTATTAGACCCTCATTATTACAAATAATCCTGACAAATTTGAAGAAAATTGGCCACAGGGTATTAAAGATAATAACAACAAAAAAAAAAGCTTAGAATAAGAAGCATTTTTGAACCCATATTAATAGAAACATTTTTAAATATTTTTCAATGGAAAATCACCTCCTGAAATTTAGCCATGCATTTACCCTGTATGATAATAAAACCCTAATCATTTGGTATTGCCTTAATCGGTTTAATGTTTTAATAATCTGCATATCTATTTGATCAAATGTCGAATTTTCTAAACTTGGTGTTTAAACAGACATATAAGAAAAAATTATTTCAAAAATATACATGAGAAAAATGCGCTAAGAAAGAAAATGTAAAAAATTGTTAGTCTGGAATGTTTTATAAATCGATTTTCGAAGCTGCCTATCCCTTGTGGTTTGTTGAAAACTCCATTTGCATAATTTGTTTGGGTCAGCCATTTTTCGGTTAAACCATGATTCGATTAAGATAACTTACTGTGGAGTTTTAACCTTTGTAACCTGGATCCTGAATACAGATATAATAGAAGAGACGTAGACATGAACTAGCAAATAAAAAAAATCTTAAAAGAAAGGTCATTCGAAAAACTATCAGGAAAAAAATCATTCCTAATTATATAAACTTATTTAGAAATGGTACTACATGGAAACATATTGCATCTACATTTTTAATAAAATATGAAGAAAGCAACATACTATTAGAGTAAAAGCAAAAATAATGAAATTGTTTCTTTTATCAGTACGTCATTGTTACATTTTTGAATTTTCAATTTTTTGTGGTAATTTTGCCTTTCTTTCCTTTATAATTTGTGAAACAGCGTCAAGTATGTAATATTGTGGCTCTGCGTGACGTCAGCCGTAATACGTGTACAGGATGTCCCAAATGCGAACCACATCATTGAAATCTCGGAAACTTAAAGAGATTCAAGGTCAGTTAAATGGACGCAAAGTTGCGCAAAGTTTAAAAAATTTCGAATACTGTTATTAAATTTACACACTGACGTTTCGTCTTTGAGATGCCATCTATAAGTGTGTTTTTTTTTAAATACTGTCTGGATTTCTTATTTTGTATTTTTACAGCTTTTAAGATTTCAAAACCAATGATGTAACGCACTTATTCTAAAAATTCATACTAAGTTAAATTGAACATTCCAAGATTCCCATGATGAGACTTAAATTTGGGACACCCTGTACACCGTGAAACCCCACTTCTTAATTTATCTCTTATGCTCTTTTATAGTAATACGCAAGATAGGCTGGGATTCGTAACATATTTTTAAAAAATAATAAAATATATTCTTGGGCCGAGATGGTCGGTTTAAAAGCAGGTTAGATTTGAGTTCGGGGCAAGATACCTGATTCCTCGGGCCGAGGTGAGCGACTCCTCACATACTAATGCCAAACCTAAATTTGATGTTAATTTAATAATTAAAAAAAAACACATAGGATACGTATTTCACGGCGACATTTTTTTTACTAAATAATTTTTTTTTCCCAAAAAAGCGCTTATTTTTCTATTTAATTAATGTTAATGTGTATGTAAATTTGTTGTTGACTATTATATTATTTCATTATTTGTGAACATATTACAAAATATTTTTTTTAGATAATATGGTTTTGTCGAGGCAGCCCCCCCTACGGCAATGCATAACATCATATATCTCATAATTTTCCAAAAATAAACGTTATCTTTGTAATAATAGCAAAACCATAACTGTTTCGTTAAAATATACATAATTACTATAAATGTAAAATCGTTACAATGTTAAAACGCAAACAGAGCGCGAAATAGAATAATAAAGCCGTGAAAGAGCTCGAATTTTGTCGACATTATTTATTTTTTAACGGCTAACCGTGACAATTACATTAAAAAGTAAAATTTTGGGCGATTTAAATACAATAAATACTTCTTAAATTTAAATACGGTGGATTTATACAGACAAATAACAAAAAATAATATAAAAGTTAAATATAGGTTATTCCCGCAAGCCGTTCCATTTATTTTTATTAATCGACTTTAAAAAAAAAATAATATTATCAATTTGACACGTGTGTAAGTAATATTATTAAAATTGCAAAATATACACATTTAAAATAAAAGCACCTCAAGTTCTTGGTTAAATTCAACTAAGTCTTTAAATATTTAGAACAAAACATCAGCGCTTTTAATAAAAAATATTTGAGAACTAAAAATTATAAAATAAAAGGTAATAAAAAAAAATAATTCGATGAATTTAAAATTTGAAATTTACCGAAAATAAAGCTTAATTAAAATAAGAACGATGGATTTCCTAGCACCAACTTAAAATAAAAATTGTTAGCCCCTATTTTGTTTTGTACCTACCGGTGATTTTGTTTCTGTTGCTTAATTTAAGGTATTTATGTAAAAATGCCATATCACAAAGTTAAGTTCATTTTTTTAAGATGGTTTATTTTTTTTACCTTTTTATGTTGTTTATTTTAATATTATTTGTCTGTATAAATTTAACTTTAATTGATGTGAAACTGCAATAATTAAAAAGTCAATACAAAAAGCAATAATGTTTGTTAAAAAGAAATTTTTCAATAACGCAGAAGTAACAACATCTAGTGTGCCTAATACAGTAAGTAAAACGGAATGCTTATGTCTTAGATTAATAAACAATATACAGATGCAGATCTTTATATTCAACATTTGCGACAATTACGTAAAACAGTCTGTGGAAGATGGAAATTTGGCAACAAAGCATTAACGCCAACACTTTCGCAACGGGCACTGACGAAGCAAAATTTTTAATCGTTTTTTGGGCCACCAACAAGGACTGAATAAGTCCGTATTTGTGGCTTGCCTTGTATTTTAAAAAAATATTGAAATATTGTACTCCTTTGATTTGGCGTTGTAACAAAATCTTAGGAAATTTTGTAGATGAATCAGTGTGTACCATAAATTTAAGTTGGCAACAAATTCAAATTTGAAGCAAAGCCAAAATCTCGATGCTTTCATTTCACACAAAATATTAGCTATTAGTCCACAGTACAGGCCCCCCCTGGCCAGTTGATGGCCAGTCAAAATTCCAATTTCCAGCTGTCGGACTGAAAAAATGCGGCTTAAAATTTGTCGGACAACCATAGGATATTATTTTATAAATCATATACAATCAATTTTACCAAAAATTACCTATGTGGTGATCGGTCTTTAATACCCTATCATTTGGGCATGTTTCGAGCGGTAGACATGAAAAAGTCGGACAAATTTTTGTCGGACAAGTTTAAATTCACATTTCCAACAAAATTTCCAGTCACTTTAGCTAAAAAAAAAAGTTGTGGTCGTGACTTTTTAGAACCTTGGATAATCGACATAATCGGCTTTTTCGAGCGGAAAAGCGGAGGAATCGAGAAAAGTCGCAAAGGAAAAGTGTGGTAGACTCGTCGAAACGAAGTTCCTCAGGAATTTTAAAGTATGTGGTAATTAACTTGCCAGGGGGGGCCTGTACTGTGGACTATATCGATGATGCAACTTTTTTGTAAATGCGCTTTTCGAAAGACAAAATTAAAACGTCAAATTATGCTTATGGTAAAAGATTCGGTACTTCTCGTAAAATTTGTTTATGTAACCTGCATGACACGTCACTATTGCATTGTACTTTTATATAAACTCAAAATTTACAAAATATTGTATTACCTTAAAATACAAACAGCCAATCGAAATTATGGTATTTTTTACTTTCCTTGCCCCCCGCCGGTTTCGATAATTTTTTTGTATAATGCATCTTATTTCCACTATCTTGCCCTTCTTTTATCAAAAACAGTCGTGTTTTTATTTGTTTTATTGAGTTTTTCGGTAAAAAGACAAAACTCTCAAAAATATCGACCATTTAGGTAGAATGAAGTGGCGCCATCTATCCTTTCCATATTAAAGCAGATGATATCAAATCTAATATTACACAACAAATTGCAGTAAAGTAATAAAGTATGACTATAAGATTTTTTTAATATTTATGATGGTTTCGTTTAAAAACCACCATTTGTGAAAAAAAAAGAAAAACAGTGAAAGTGTAGTTGGTTTGAATTTAAATGTCTTAAAAATGAAACGTTGCTAAATAAAACCATAGATATAACCTAACTTTAGATATATAATGACTAATCGCATTTATGGCAAGTTTACGACCTCGCACACTAAACAAACGATGGTGTCATTAAGCATGCGTATTTAAAAAGCAGGACCAGTTCCGGACTTAGAAATTTGTATGGCATTAATTAATTTATATTTATAAAATATATTTTTTTTATATTTAGATACTAAATTCTTTTTTTTTTTTGCGTTTCTATACATATATAAATTATTTAGGTAGTAAAAATAAAACCATGAGTTAACAAAATTAATATTGCAAAAAAAATAGAAAAAATAGGGGCTAATAAAAGATGGGTTAATTTCAAGACCCAGTTTTTTACCGCCTTAAAATGGTTTGGAAACTGTTAGAATTTATTAAACCTAACTGTCGACTTTACGGTTTTTATGTTAAAAACGACGAAGTTTGAACGCTTTCTATATATTTAAAGGGTTTTGCTTGGCGGGGATCAGAAAAGGGATGCAATAAACGGTTTTTGCGAGTTTGGAACAGACTTATAAACAAAAGGGAAAAAAAAATGTTTATACAAATAACATTAACTTTTTTCCCCTGCTTACACTTATGTTTTTCGATAGCGATAAAAGGATATTCAAACATCTTAAATGTATTTATACAAAACGAGCATTCATTTACTAGAGGCAGCCTTGCCGTTTGGCAGTGCGAAAGAGAAAAAAGAATCATAGGATAAACCTTTCTCCGTGGCTCCAACCATAGTGCCGATAGATCGACGCGGGGAGACCGACAAATGAGCACGCAGAGCGGGGTATATATATTTTTTTCACCGACCAATGATCACGTTCGGGGGGAAAAAAAAGGTTATACCGCTATTCTTTCTTTCTTGTACAAATGATCGTTTTCCAAGCGGCAAAGAGTGCCTCTAGAAATATATGCCCCAAGGGAATATGTTTTATGTTGTAATCATACTCACTGACTTTTTAGATTAATGCAATACATTTTTGGTCAGATTTTTTAACCGAAATAAATAATTATAGTGTTTTTTTTTCAATTATGAGTGTTTAAATTCTTAGATAAGCCACAAAAGTCATGTTCAGTCGAATTCGCAATTTTTTATTATTATTAACTACAACGCATCAGTTGTGAACCAGTACAAAAATTTCTGCCTTTCCATAGCTGTAACATTCAGAAGAACAAAGGGGAAATTTTAAAGGGAAACTGACAATGGATAATATGTTTATTTTTGATTAAGAACAACATCTAAACAAACCAATGTGTTTCACTGGTTCAAAAACCAGTAATCATAGTTTTTAACTAGTGTAATATATATTTTGTTTAAGTCATCAATTGACGAAGTACGGAACTGGCCGGCGACGAATTTGTAAAAAAATCGATCTGCTAGTCCGTTCTGCGATGATTTAGGAACCTAAGAGATGACTAGAGCCACGGGCACGGACACATTTTTTTGCCCATAAAATCCCTTTTGAACCGCCCATCTGATACCCTTTACCGGTCCATATTGAGGTCAGTGAATAAAACTGATTTCAGATTCATGATAAACGCCCTGAAAAAAACAGTTTTGCAAGAAAAACTTTAAAATGGGCGAGAGGCTAGAAAAGTAATAAATTACTTTTGTTATGTATTTTACACAATGATCGTTATTTTTTACTTAGTACTCAAGATTTATGGAAGTCCGGGCTTGACCGTGGTATTTATTGCGCAAGATCCACAAGGCCTTTTTTCCTATACCCGTTTATTTTTTTGCCCCGCACGCGTGAATAAAATTGTGCTACAGTACTGACCCTTCACTAACCTTGAAACTTCATTGTTTACCCAATGTTCCTGTGGAAAAAGCTTGATCGAAAATGTCAAGTTCCAATAGAAATCCTAATAGGTCTATGTGGATCGAAGAATGTCCAGATAGAAATTCCATCATAACTTAACTGATAAATTCTCATAAAAACATTATGAATCCATCATTAGTCTCTTTAGCAAAACAATAAGTCGGAACTGCCAATACTTTATTTTGCTTTTCTTTTCATTTTTCTGATCATAATCCCATGAAAAACTATACAACAAACATGAATCCATTATTTTTTCGTCAATCTGTTTCAAAAACCAATAGTTTATCATAACTTTCAATGAAACATCATATTTTATTTGGACAAGCCTCAGTGTGTCTTGGGCTTCGTTACAACTAAATAACTTATGAATAGAAAGACCTATCTGTACACTGTTTAGTAATCTGAGTCTCTAATGTGTAAAATTAATAGAAAAGACTTTTGTATTGAAAATTTTTAGATTAGAAAAACATTATTTAACATAAATATTTAAATCTAAAACATAATAAAGTAAGTTTAGGAATATTCTGGGTTTAACATTATCCAAAAACAAATATTATCTTGGCAAATTCAAAAGAATCCACTAAAAGTATTAAACTTTAAATCAAAAACCTTAATTAATAATTATTACCGAGATTTACCACTAAATCATTGCTAATATAACTGTATTGGCTAATTGGTTAAAAGCTTTGTGGGGGTTTTTCTAGTTTATTTTTTTGGTTAGCTTCAATACAACCCCTTTAATGTTTGGATGAATACAAAATCAAATACGTTTATAAAAATTTATTTAAATTTTTTTTGAGTTTAAATTTTATTTTTTTTCTCTTTTAGCATACTCAACTGAGTAAAATAAAATCGTGTTAAAAAAAAAAATGTAACTAAATTTGAATTTCCAACCAGGCTTCCATTTTGAGTTTAGAGGTGTTTGGTTTTGAAGTTTTAATTAACCTGAAAAAAAATGAGTTTTAATATCTTTCTGATAATTTTTTTAAATGTAATTTAATTTAAAAATAAAAATTTTTAGTTCTCAAATATATTTCACAGCCTTTTGAAAATCACCGCCACAATTACGTAGGACATGGAAATAAGTAGAATTTTTACACATCAGCAAACATGATAGTCAACAATACTAAAATATTGTACTTCCGCTGTCTTTTTATGGTAATTATACTTAACGTTTCGGATAGTGATAACATAATTATATCAAAAACAATTATTAGGTAAAATTGTTGCCTGCATTTTAAAATCTGAGTTTGTTTCGTGCCTTCATTCGATATTAATTGAATGTTATGTAATAGAGATAGACAAATACAAAAAAAATGTAAATATGCACAGGCAAATCTTTTGAGATAACAAAAATTCTAATAAATAATAAATTTTAAAAATTAAAAATTATGAATAGAATAAAAAAATCAATAATTCGTTTTGATTGGCAGTGATGTCAGGTATTTATGCTGAACACGTGTTGTGTTGCTCAAAAAACTTTTATACTTTCGACGACTCCTTCCAGTTGAAGTTTCTATAAAGTCATTTCAACTTTTCCTGTTCGAAAAAAAATGATTTAATATAACCTTTAAAAAATCAATAAGTTTGGACACAACAGTGAAACTTTATAAGTTTGGAATCCAATACGTAACATTTTGAAATAAAATCACTTAAAAAAAGATAAAAAAAAGTTCTGATTATTGTTTGTTCGTTTTTAAAAGTACCTATCTATTTTTTTCGATACGTTTAAATAAAAGAGATATGTTATTTATTTTTGGTTTAAACAAAATAAATTTATTTCGTATAAAAAAATTTCCGTTTAAATTCAATGATAAAAAAAAGTAACAGTAACCTGCCAAACCACACCCAGTTAATATATTATCAATTTCTTGTGTTTAATACTACTTTCATTATGATTCAAATTGTACTTATATATTTTATTTTTTTAATGTTTAACTCTGAGTCCTAATTGCTTTATTTACATTAGTTTCCAATAATGATAGAAAATTACTTACTGATAATAGCGTTGTTAAATTTAGCAATGGACTTAGCAACGGTTAAAAGTTAACAACGGTTTAGAATGTTTAACAAAACGTCATTGTCAGTGTTATTCAATGATTTTTAGAAAGGGTTTCAACCTGAAAATCTGCAGTTTTTAATTTTAAAATAAGTTTTTTAAAATAACAAAATATAATATTGGAAAAAGCTAAAAATTTATTGCGGTTGTTAAATAGTTTAATTTTTATTAATAACTATTTTGTTTTACGTGTAAATATTATAATGGGTAATTATTTTCCAAAGATCTGATCGACTTTGGATTAACTGGCAACATCCAACAAAAGGCATGCCCAGTTGCGTCCTAAACGAACCTAATTGGTGGAGTTTGTCACATGTTTTGTTACTGTGGGGTAAATTGAGTCGCAATGGGAAGTGTTTGCGCTATCTTTGCTTCCTTTCTTGGAACATCGAATCAGAGACAAACAACATCGAATATTAAAACATTCAGTGTCGGAGGTTTTATCTTTATTTTTAAGTATTTTGTTAAGTTTGTAAGTTTGGTATTGTGTGTTCTTAAACAAGTTTTTGTTTTCCGACTTTGTACATAGGTGTTAAAGAAATTGTAGAATTTTTTGTCTTTTACCTTTTACAGTAAATTTTAGTTATACAGGGTGTCCCAAAAAAAATACTAAAAGATATACAGGGTATCTGCTAATTAATAGTACATGGAAATATGACAGACCCCTTACTTGGAATTTTATCATATTTGCCTATACCAATAGTTAATATTAACTGAGATACGGGGTGTAAAAATTAAAACTTTGTTTTTGTTTTTCTTTAATAATTTTGTGAAAAATAACGCTTTTGCACAAAATTTTGCAAACATATGGTTTTATTAAGGACGAGAAAAAAATTTTTTGTGTAATTTTAATGTGTAATGTGCCTGACTTTATTAAAGTTTTTATTAAAAATGGTACGTTATTCATATTTTTACGTAAAAAGACATACTAAGTTATTAAAGTCGCACAAGGTTACCATTTCAAAAATATTTGAATTTAAATTATATAGTGCTCTTTTCCCAATGTATTTGCAAATTATTAATAATTTGCAAATATATATTTTTTAAGATAAGCTATGAGAAAACAAATGAACCTAATAGAGATGCAATTGCTATGAAACCGCCATGTTGTTATTTTTTATTGATTATTGTAACCTGGATTTGTCAGATAATGTTAAATTTTTGAGTTTATCGTATGTTAACTAATAATACCAAGACGCATTTTTTCAAACGCAGAAATGCTATATAACTATACTTCAAGTCCAAAATTTCTGTCAATGACGCATCACTCGCTTTTAGAGTGCCCCGAGTTGTGTGGGGTCAGGGGAATCAATTCCAGTGCCGTATGCATTTTAGAAAATAAATAATAAAATTTTGTCAAAACTTGAAAATATTTTTTACAAGCAAAAGTTATTTTCTCACATTTTCATCAACCCTTTAAATTAGTAAGAAGCCTATATTATTTTGGTATTATTCGGATTAATGAAAAATGTCATTTTTTTCCTTAATTTTGCACTCCTCCTATTTTGAGGTCATAGAACACAAATTTGAGTTTTTTTGGCGATTTTTCAACGTTTTGCCAAAAACAAATACATTTTTTACTTTAATTTTACCTTCTCTGATTTTATTTTGCTACATGAAAAAAATAATAAAATTTTAGTCTTAACATAAATTAAGAAAGATGTAAAAGCAGAACGATAGACAATCCAAGTTACACCGACTTGCCAATTCACCATCGATCTTGCAATTTCAATATTAAATACGATATTCACACGCATTGCTTTATCAAAAATATTCACTATATAAGGAACACGAAAGCTCTGAGATCATCAGCTTGTAGAATCCAATAACTATTTTGGGTCTTTCGTGTTCCTTATTTAGGATTTCCATATCGAGAATATTTTTGATCAAACATTCCCGGGTCAGCGAAAGGTTCGCATACCTTTTAAAAATGTCATAAAAAAGAAAACTATTACAACCTGGTAACAGGTCAACATTTTAAATTTCGAGTTGAATTCGGACGTAAACGTTTTACCTACTTTTTATTGAAAATTAAGGTTTTTTCCTTACTTTTTAAGTGTTTTTTTTAATATTAACATAGTATGAGTTTTTTAAATATGTTTTCGTGCAAATAACAGAATTTAAAGGAATATGTCGTAAAATGGAATTAAACAATTCAATTATTATTTTTTTTAAATATTATAAGAGGCAGCCAAAAAACAGCTTCTGATTCATGTTTAACAATCGAAAATTAAAAAGTGTGCAAAAAAATAGCGAAAAAATCGCATTTTCCAGTATCCGAATAATTACTAATATTGATTTTTTTGCCTTTTAAAACTCTGAATACCGTACGCGAAAAAACTTTTGTTAAAGTTGCACATATCTTTGCAGCATCCAAAGTGATTAAATCTGGATTTCGTTCCCGAATCCCATGGTAAACATTTTTAACCATTATTCGTTCTTTTAACGTTAACTGAGTTTTTTTTTGGTAGGCGGATAAGTAGTTAAAGGTTGGTTAATATTCATAGTTTACAGAATTAAAAGCACTTAACAACACTAAATCTGTATATACAATTATATACACTAAATAAGATAAACTATTATAAAATTGGCACAAAACAATATCTATATACTACAAATATTAGAAATTTATAATATTTAGAAAATACCCTGTATAGCAATTAAAATTTAAACTTACAAAATCTGTCCATAATTTAATAATAACTAAATAAAATCATCGAACCACACGAAAACCCTGTCAATACGCTTATTTTCAAGTATCTTCAAGTTGTAAACTAAGGAACGTGGGTTGCCACTTTTATTGTCTTCTCGATAACAATGATTTCAATACATAATGGCGTGCTATTTTAAGTGCGATCGCTGGCTGGTGATTTATTCTTGCGAATTATGACAAAGTGGCGATGAAACTTTGACCGTTTCACTGTTATTTGAGCGGAAAAGTATATCATAGGCTTAAAAATCATTTACTAGTGTTAGATTTTTATTCAGCCGCTTCGTCGGTTGGGTGGCCGGTATTAAATGAGTCACTGACAGAAATTTTGGACTTTAGGTACAGGTATGTTGTGTGTATACGCACACAAAATTTTAAATGGACAAGGAGCCCAGCGACGATATTCGGAACTCTATCCAAATCGAGCACAATCCGATTAAAAGATCTTAAAAAAAATTACGGCCAATAAAGAGAAACAAGTATTTTTCGTTCTAAACAGGATTCCACAGGTCGCCTGAAGACTATAACTGCCAAACAAGGAAAGGAAATTCTGGTTCGCGCAGCTGAAAATCTGAAAATAAGCACACGTTGCTGCGGCAATTGGAGTAGGCAAGTTATCTGTTTGTAACATTTTTTACGAAAAGGGCCTTTATCCGTTTTTATACCTTTTTTACGTAAAAAAAGGGAAAAAAATTGTTTTTATTAAGCTTTAGAAAGTAACAAAAAAGCGGGAATTCCCGGGTGGTTAGGCAACCCGCTTGTCACTAAATAAAACTGAAAAATACGCTTTTATTTCAGATTTGACACTGTTATACACAGAACAAAAATATAGGTTTCCATAAATTAAATAAAAGCTTTTTTTAAAAATTACTTTTGTCCATTTTGTTTTTGTTTTCTTTGGAATAGGGGGTTTCGATAAAAAAGCCGCAATTCTCTTAAATTGCCCTTAAACGTAAGCGTATGCCTTAAAAATATTTTTATAAAGCATAAATCGCAATATTTCTGCGGTAAAGTAAAAGATATTTTTTAAAAATGTTTTATTTTTTCATTGCAAAATATTCCCAAAAAATTAAAAAACCGTCTAACATAAAAGGAAAAATACAAAAAAATCAATTAGATAATAAAGTTTTTCTGCTTTTTTTAAATTTCCTAAAAATATTTTTTTGTTTTAACTGATGGGGATGGGCCCTTTTAAAGTTTAATGTCTCTGGTGACGACCATACATTTAAAATAAAACATAAATGTATATTTTATACATTATTTCTTTTTAAAAAAAATTTTAAAATATTTCGAATTTTAAAAAAGGCACGCCGCTGTGCTTTCTATGAATGAAGACAGCCTGTTTGTTTTACAACCCCTTCCCCCTTTGACGCCGCACTGCTAAGAAAACTTGCCAAACTATACAGTTCCCCTTTTTTTTCCGCCGGTTTTTTTTAAAACAAAATAATCCATTTCTTTTCGGTGTTTTTAAATATTAGGGATTCCCCTTTAAAAATTTTTTAAATTTAAACCCCAAATCTACTATAGTCGACAAACTTAACCGTAGCAGCGAAATTTTTAAACTTTTTCGGGAAAGAATATATGTGTTTTTGCCAATTTTTCTACAAAAAAATAGACTTTCTATATAAAGGATAATTTTAATGTTAAAATATTTTTTTACAATAACAAAATAAAATATTGAAAAAAAAACTGAGAATTAAATGTGGTTGTTATATACTTTAATTTTTATTTAATATCTATTTTGTTTTCTAAGGAATTTTATGTTATTAGGTTATATTTTCCAAAGACCTTATCGATTTCGTCTAAACTGGCAACATCAAAAAAAGGTTTGTCCAGTTGCAAGTAAACAAACCCTGGTTGGTTGGAGCTTGTCAAATGTTTTGTTTCTATGGGGTAAATTTACTTGTGTTTTGGAAGTGTTTGCGCTGTTTCTGGTTCCTCTCTTGAAATGTCGAATATTTAAACATTCAGTGTCCGAGGTCGAAGGTTTTATCCTTATTTCTAAGTTTTAAATTTGGTGTTGTTTTGTTTTTCTATTTGTATATACATTTTTTTAGTTCTTATTTTGTTTTTTAAATAGTAATTCAATAGTATTACTATTGTTTTAAAATAAACAAATTTACTTGCGGAAAGCACTACACGGACAAACAAAAGAAGTAATAGTAAATGTTTATAGGTAAGTAACAATCTTATAAAACAGTATTCATTTTTTTTCTTTGGGTTAAAAATAAATATACGAAAAAAAAAAATTTTTATAATATGTAGCGGCAACTAAAGTTGGCAAGTCATCTTTGCAACATTTTTTACGAAAAATTTTTATTCGTCTTTATACCTTTTTTTACGTCAAAAATATAAAAAGTTTGTTTCCATTAAGCTTTAGAGTAACAAAAAAGCGGGCAAGTCTGATGTTGGCAACCCGCTTGTCAATAAATAAAGACTAGTTATACGTTTTTTATTTCAAAAACAAACACTGTAATACACAGAATAAAGCATACAGCTTTTCTAAAATTAAAAAAAAGGGCTAATTTTAAATATACTTTTGTCCATTTATTTTTTGTTTTATTTTGTTAATAGGGTTTGCGATGAAGAAGCCGCCAGCAATTCTTTAAAATTGCCACTTAAACAAAAAGCTTGACCCGGGTATCTCTTTCCCGGAGTTTGCCGTATCACTGTACAAAATTAATAAAGAAGATAAGGAACGGTTGGAAAATAACCCCAATCAAATTTTCCAGTCCAAAAAAAACGACGGCCGCCTCTTGTCGAGAAAAAAAATTTTAAATTTTCAGTGATAAGACATATGATAAATAGGTTTTTATCTTAAATTGAAAGTTGTCCCTACAAGTAGAAAATTGTTGCAAAAATTGCGAGAAGATTTAAATTTTTCATATTCGGGAAACACTTAGGACGTTACTAATATCAAACGGTTTTTTGGCTAAATTTCAAAATAAAAAAATTAATGGAGCGTCCTAATATATTACATTGGAGGTACAAATATATACATAAATACGAAAATATCCCAAGAAGGGCGAAATATTATTTTTTGGACGAGACATGGGTAGATAATGATTTAACATTATAAAAAATAGAAATGCTTATTTAGTAGGTTTTTTTTTTATAAATTTCTTTGTCATTTATCAAAAATTGCAATGATAAATACTACAGGGAACGTAGAACGACGTTTCCCATTTTAAAATTTTTACCAAAAAAAATTTAAAAAACCGCCTATCTTAGAGGTAAACAAATTAAAAAAACCATTAGATGATGACGTTTTTTTTTCATTTTTAACTTTCCATAAAATATTTTTGGGAAAATTTTTACTGATGGTTTTTTAAAACCTTTATTTTTGGTGACAACCAAATTTAAAATATATTTTAAATAAAACATAAATGTATACTGTACACATTTTTCATTTTCAACTTTTAAAATTTTTCACCCCGTTGTGCTTTTTTTGAATGAAGTACGCCGCCATGTTTGGTTTACAACTTCCTTCCCCTTACCGACGCCGCACTGTCACAGATATGGTTGTCAGACTATAGTTTATCTTTTTGAGCTCCACTATAACATTGTACTCTATACCAGTTCCTTTATTCTTCCTTTTTAGAAATCACACTCGATTTAGAAATACACAAATTGACGACATCACCGATAAGCGACTGAAATTATTTAGGTTATGTTTACTATTTGCTTTTTTAAGAGTTTTTTACCGTTTAACTGTCCACATTTACACTGTTGCCAAGTTTTGCCATTCGACCAAATTTCGAACGGGTAGTCGAGACTTATTTGCGACCTTTTTCAGTTGACACTGCAGAATGGACCTCTTGAAAAGGAACAAATAAGGTGTCACTTTATAAAAACATTAAATTTATGACGTATCATTTTTGTTTCCATTTTCATTTTTTTTTGATACTACATGAAAAAATACACAAGATGGCACCTTGACCTGTTTCTTAAAGTAAGGAAATCACAAATATAGTCTTGTTGAGTCCTCGTTGGATGCCCTTTTACAGGATTTTTTGATTATATTTGGGTTCTGGAGCCTTTATTTTTTTGGCCCCAAAAAAGTTTTTTATAAAAATTTTTTTTTTTTTTTATATTATCTTTTGAAGTTATCAGTAAAAAAAAAACGCAATAAAAAAAAGAAAAAAATAGGCAACATCAACTTTTTAAATATAAAACCCCCCATATTATGGTACAAAAAGATCTTTTTTTTCGTTTTATATATATTTTATATATATATATATATATATATATATATATATATATATATATATATATATATATATATATATATATATAAATATATATATATATATATAATAATATTAATATTAATATTAATAATAATAAAAATTTTAATAAAAATATTAAAATATTATTATTATTTAAATTAAAATATATTATAATATCATATATTATATTGGAATTTTTTAGATTTTAAAAAAATAAATAAAAAAAAAAATCATAGGGGGATAAAAATATGAAAAAAATAAATTTTTAAAAAAATTTGACGTATTATATTGTAAAGGTTGAAATTTATCATTTTAACTTTAAAAAGTTTTATTTTTTTCTAAAGGGTTTTCAGAAAAAAAAAAAATCGCTATTAGGCTTTTTTTTGGTAACAATAAAATATGAGAAGTGCGGGGAATTTACTTATTATATCCTTAAATGAAATTTTTAAATTTTTTAAAAACGGTAATATATGGGGAAAAGGGAAAAATGTTTAAAAAATTAGTTAGAATCTTGTAAAAAACCCAAAATGCAAAAAAAAGGGGGTATTTTTTTAAAAATTTAAATGTTGCCGTTGGGGTTGATCGGAAGCTGTTTTTCCAAAAAATTTTTTTAAAAAATTTTTTAAACCTGTTATGGCCGTGTGCCAAATTTCAAAAAATATTTTTTTTTGGTTTCCCGAACTTTAAAGGGACCCCAAACGGAATCACCCTGGTTTTTGAAATCAGAAAAAAGATCTTTCGTTGTAGAGCATAATATACAGGGTGTTTCATTTAAAAAAGTTGAAGTTGCCTATATTTTTTTTTTTTTTTATTGCGATATTTTTTTACTGATAATTTTAAAAGATAATATGGAAAAAATTCTACAATTTTTATATAAAACATTTTTTTCTGTCTTTAAAAATAAAGGCCTTAGAAGCCACGTAAATATAATCAAAGACCCTGTACATAACTAAAGAAGGTCAAATATTCACGAAACGCATCGCTTACACCAGAATTTTCTCGTGTGTCTTTTGGTCATAAAATCTTTTATTAGTTGTGTCTACATTCTTCAGGTACCAATTAGGCACCACGGTTTCCAATTAGTATAAATAAACCCGTTAATGTCTGTTTTTAACACCTTTCCCACACCAGTCATCTTCCGATATAAAGTCGTCTGCGTCTCTCGCCGAGCCGGGTCACAGGTGAAAATAAATTGTATATGCAAAGACTTGCCCGCCGAGAACGGTACTTTTATGGCCTTTATCCGCTCGGTACCACCACGAGAGTACGATGATACTAGGCTGACAATTTCCGGCAACGATAAACAGGGACGGAATAAGAATTTTATAAAAGAGCTTAAATGTTACCGAAATACCTTGATATCGGAATATACCATTTTTAATGAGTGTTTTTTGTTTATCTTTGTTCAGTAGTTCCAAACAGGGGTTACAACAAACTTAAAAAATTGGTGTCCAATGATTATTTATTTTTAGTCCAGTAACTGAAGACCTGGAAGTACCCAAAGCTGTAAATAAATCTGTACAGTTTTCATTTGTGACGAAATTCTTAGGTCTTTGCGAATGCTTTCGAGCGAGAAAAAGTAAATCACGATTCCGACGTGGAAACCCGCTGAAAATGGCCCCTCAAAGCCCCAAAAATGAGTTTTCTGCAAATATCTGCCAAAAATGTACAAAAATGTTACTATTTTTTTCGCAACACTAATATTTTTCGCAAAAACAGTCGTCGAAAATTCCATAACATTTCACACTGGATAGATGTGGCTAAACGGCTGAATAATACAGATGAGCAAAATAATTTTTTATCAGAACGCAAGAAAGATGGTGAAGAAAATTTTCTGGGATCATTGAACACTTGCTAAGGTCTCATTATGAAAAAAATGTTAATATCAAACCATTTTTTCAAAAAATATCAATAGATTAATGGGAAACTCTTAAAAAACTGTGAAAAAAAACTTTAATCGCTTTTTTTTAATATTCTAGAAAAATCAGAATGGACCCAAACTCATATGCAATGATAGGTACGGGTTATCCCATTCCGATAAACTCTGAATGATTAAAAATGTACAGTTGCGGCCATAAAATTTCGGGCAAAATTTGACAATCCGTGTCAAAATCATTGATTTTTCGTAAACCAGGCTTTCACCTGATAATTATATATTTGAAGTACACAGTCACGTTCACAGGCCTTTTAATATCAATTTCTTAGCTAAAACAAAACAAACAAAGACTTGAAGTAAGCGAAATTCCATTAATTTATACAGAAAACTAAAATCAAATTGAATATCATTTAATAATCATAAAACAAAAATCAGTATTTTATGATTCTTTTCGATCACCAAGCCAATCTCTTAGGAATCGAAGCGAACAATGTTCTAGAGTAATCCTCAGTCAAACTATTCCACGCCTCTTGAATTTGTGCCCATAACTCTTCTTCATTTGCGGGCTGAACATGTGTTGACTGGATTTTTTAATATCAGTCCCCATACTTTTCCATCGGTTGCCCTCGGGACTTGGTGGACAAGGAGGGATTCTAACCTGGTTGTTTCTTTGACCAGTCGGGTTGTATGGATCGGACAGTTGTCTTGATAGATAAATCTTTTCCATAGACAAGCCGCTGGCAGCATGATTTTTTGGGAGTATTTTTGATAAGAATTGGCGTTGGTGATAAGGGAAACGCCCACCATCCTGGCGAAATCCCCAAACATTGACCAAACCTACCACTCTGTTTTATCATTTGGGTTATGTCTCTTCAAATCTTGAATTTGGGGTCTATAAAGAAAACACTACGGAGGGATAACATTCAATGCTATATTTTTGTCCCCTAATGGACTTTGCTAAGGCGAGCCGATGTCCATCAGGATTTTCGCGCTATGCATTTCAAGCCTTAAATGAAAGTTAAACAGTGTTCCGGGCGGCCTTTACTATTGGCTTTATGAAACGCGACTAGAAAATATACAACCTTTTACCCCCCGTTTTCCTACTTCGTATTATAAGGTAAAGCGACAGACATTGGCAACGTCGCGCATGGTTTCTACCCCGTTTCGGCTGGGGCGGGGTTACCGATTAATTTTATTCGCATTTACGGAAGCATTGATATCTCCGAACGTTAGAGCGCCCCATTTAAATGAACCATCTATCCGTAGTATAGTATTAACTTTGGGTCTATATACTCGCATACTTCCATTAAAACTTGACTGAAAAACTTTTTCATCACTAAATATTACCCTTTCCCAGAAACGTATTTCCCGTGGTAGGTATTCTAGGCAAAACCCAAACCCCTTTTCTTGTTTATTTGTGTTAAAAAGGGTTTTTACCGCTGGACGGCATCGAAGCTCGAAAATTTGTTGATGGCCAGTTTCTGTCGGGCGGGTTTTTTCTAGTTTTGAGAGGGCTGTTTTAAAGGTTTCTTCGAACGAGTTTATCAAGTTTTCGTTTTTTCTGGTTGATATGTGGGACGACCGCTCCTTTTCCTTTCTCTCGTTCAATTTCTATCATGAAAATTTTTTTTGATATCATGAACCGAACTCTTTGGACTCCAAATCTCTCCAAAAATTTTTCTGAGAGCCCTCCTCCAGCAATGTAACAACTTGAACTTTTTGCTACTGATAGGGTGGCATGGTTCGAAAGAACTTGATATATTTTTTGACAATAAAGATTTGAATTAGTGGCAAAGTAAAGGTAAGCTGGTAACGAAGGCTGTTTTACAACACGTAAAATTGTTACCCGAAATTTTATGGCTGTAACTGTACATTATTGCCCGAGCGATGAAACAATTCGTCCGCCCGCTTATAAGTGAATCCATGAAGAAAGCGGCATTCTAGCGGTAGAGCGGCAGCTGAAATGAGGGGACTTTTGGGTCCCGTTATCTCGAAAACTATTTTTTTTTTTAAATATAGGAACCATTTTTGTAGATTTCAAGGTGATCTTCATTTTTTGACTAAACAAAAATTCTCCAATTCGCATATTTTGGCAGATATTAGCGGAAACCCATTTTTTGGGTTTGAGGGCCATTTTCTTTTCCCCCTTTTAATGTTGATAAACTTTTTTTCGTTCGAAAGCATCCCGAAGACCAAGAATTGCGCCACAAGGAAAAACTGTACAGACTTATTTACAGCTTTTTCCTTTATTTACTGGACTATTTTTATGTTTTTCGTTACTTGAAGTATCCGTGACTGTCAATCAATAACTGGTGTGTCAACTTGTTATCGAAAGTTATTTTAAAAAGATCTAAATAATGCCAAAAAAAAAAAAAAAAAAGTTTAGGGACGAAATTAAAAATTTTGAGTTTTCTATTAATTCCTTAAGACGATGGATTAAAAGTACAGGCTTAACGTAAAAAAAAATCAAGTAAAGAAAAAAAATTGTCATGCCAGATATTGTTCATAAAAAAAATATTTTTTTAGTGAGTATACGAAAAATAAAAATTTAGGTCCGAAAGGTTTTACTGAAGTTTTTATTGCCGAGATATGGATCTTTAGCAAGGGATGTTTATTAGTTATGAGTAATCATAATAATTGTCAATTGTTATTAGGTTTGTTAATAAAATACTTAGGAAAATTTTTTTTGGTAAAATTTTTAACTTACGAAAATATTTTTTTTTCGGCAACCTCTGGTTTTTGAGTTATGAGGCCTCCAAGTAGACTAACCTGAAAACGGACATTTTTCAAATTTTGTTCTTTTTGAAACTGATTGCCATCAAAAGAAAACATACATTAATTGGGCACTTATATATTAAACAACTAGAATGAAATTTACATTTTACATTTTTATTTTTAATAAAAAACATCTCAAATAAATCCAGTTTTTTATTTTATTATTATGTAAAGAAAAGTGAATTCCGTTTAAGATGATTTTTACTGAAAAAGGAAAAAAAAATTTTGGGAATTCTGGTGTATTTGTTTAATACAGGGTGGTCGGCACACAAGAAGACATACGTAAATCTGAGATAGGTGGGGACGTCTGCTATGCGGTTCAACCAGATATTTTGACCTGGGCACTAATATTTCAATTGGAAATAACTTTTTGAAAAATCATGAAACTAACAATATTTTTGTTTTATTTTAATCTAGACTAATATTAGAATCTTACAAATTTAAATAATTGGGGCCCATGACAGCCACATAGGAAAATATGGGTAAACCCAAAAAAAATTATTCGTAAAAAATGCCCACCTTGATAAAGTTGACACATAACTCTTGCTGTTTTTAAGCGAATTGTGGTTATTGCATATTGCTCGAAAGGGCATAAATTGAAGATGTTTGTGACTTATTGGAAATACTGGATCATTTGTAGTTTTTTTTTTTTTTTAATGCAATGCAAAGTTGGCTCTTCGAATTATTTTTTACCTCTTTTTGTGGTTAAATAAAATAAAATAATAAAATAAAAACGTTGAGAGTTTCACGATTTTTCAAAAAGTTATTTGAATGATATTTGAAAATTAAAAAATTTGGAAAATAAATTAAAAATTTATAATAAAATCTTAGGGCCCAGGTTAAAATGTCTGGGTGGACCGCATAGCAGACGGCCTCACCCATCTCAGATTTACGTATGTCTACTCATGTATCGAACACCCTTTATATATGTGCCTAAACAGTGTTTGGTCCCATTTAACGGTAATCAGTTTTAAGAAGGAAAAATTTTAAGGTTAAACCACTTGGAAGCCTGATAACTCAAAAACCAGGGGTTGCCGGAAAAAAACTGATTTTAAATTTGTAAATTCATGAAAATCAGCGTCATTTCTTAACTTCTAAACGTATTAAAAACATAACACACTCTTAATTTTTAAATGCGATAGTAAATTTCCTAACCCAAAAATTTTTAAATTTTTTTAAACGCCATATTTTTTTTTACCGGATGATTAACTAAAGGGGGAAAATCCCGACTTTATCACTCTTGGTCTTTTTTTTTTGCAGAGTGGTGTTATTATTACCTACTTCATTTAAAAAACTTTGACAGTAACCTAATTAATATGTCTCCATAAACTTTGTATACCTATATATGGGTAGAAAAATAGATATTTAATCTACTACCAGCCAGAATCCAGTTTACCAAAAACTAAAACAGAAAATATCAAATTTTTTGGTTTTTAAAAGGTTTTGAAGCTATGACGAATCTAAAAAAATTTTTTTTCGGCAACGTTTCGTTTTTCCTTGTTTTTTTATATTTATTTTTTTAAAACTTTTTTCCATTTAATTGCAAACCTCCACACGCCCAACGTGGCCCAACCATGTATACACTAGGGATTTTTAACAAATATGGTCCCTTTGAATTTTAAAATTCCAATTTAAGGGGGGTAAAAAAATAAAAAAAAAAGGTTTTAAAAAGGGTTTATAAAATATTGTGTGTCACTTTGTGTAAAAAAAGAATTATGTACAAAAAGAAGGGGGGGGGAAAAGAGGTTAGTTTGATTTTCAACTTGATGATAAAATCTGAAAACGAAAGTTGAAAAAAAATTTTAGATTGTAATCAGCGCCCCAAAAAACCCCCCGTATAAAATTTGGCAAAATAAAAAGGGACAACTTTCGAGACAATTCCTCCATTTTATTCCTTTTTTTATCATCGTTTGTATCCGAATTTAAGCCCTTCAAATTTTACACAAAAATTTGCCAGCTTATGACCGAATTGCCACATTCTAATTCCGCAAAAAAGTCATGATTTTAACCTAGATACTTTCTAGTAACCTATTAAAAACCTAACGACATCCATTCATAGTTTTTGCGCGTATTCTTTCAAAATGTTTTTAAAAGTCGCCCCGAGAAGTAGAGTGTAATAAAAAAGAAAAATGGCTTTTTCATTAGAAAACCTAATTACTAGAGCAATTTGTATTCAACAGCTCGGGACGATCTGTTACAGCCATTAAAATGCTTTTAGTGTATCGATGTTACATTGCAGAAATTTTAAGGTTCTTGGCGGTTTCCGTTTTTTTATTTTTAAAACTGGAAATCTTTTTAATTTTAAACCCCACAATAAATTAGGTTAAATGTCAATCTGCAAATCTCATCTCTTTCTTGCGTGGTTTACTCGCTACACATGTTTTTCAATTTCGTGCGTTTTTTTGAATGCTTTGTAACTTTTTTGTTTATAGATATTTTTAATTCTATTTAATATGACTATGTTATATAACATAGTCAAAGGTCGATATGCAGTTGCTTCGCAGAATGATTGGTTTATCCTAGGTTTGACCAAAGCCTTCGGGCTAACCCCGAAATAAATTCCAATTTCGGCCTTTGACTAAAGAACTTTTAGTCAAACCTAGAAGTACCTAACTTTTCAGTCAAACGTCGGAAAATAAAACTGTTTCGGGCTTTGCCTAGTCAAAAATAGAAGCGACAAGACTCTTCCCAAAAGTCGACTGGCTTGTAACACGTTTAAATAATTTTATATTGCAAGGGGTTTGTTATATGGTTAGTTTTGGTTAGTTGTGGTTGGTTGTAAATGTAAGAATCTGACGTATTGTGCAATTCTAAAAAGTCATAATGCCTACCATGTCTGAATAAAGACTATTTTTTTTATTTTAATATGACAATATAACAACAATAAATATGTTCTATAGTTTTGTGGGTTTTTTTGTTTTTTTTTTGGGTTCTCGCCTTTTACTTTTTAAAAAATTTTTCTTACTATTTTAGATCCTTTGTAAAAAACTGACTCATACATTAAAAAAATTCCCCCAAAATTTTTAAAAAAAATTAAAAACGACATAGACCCAAATAACACCTTGGGAAGTTTTTGTTGTAAGTTTATTCACAAATGTTCCCCTAGATAAAAAATATTGTTAAAAAAATTAGAAAATGATGTCCACCTTGGCGAAAGAAAAAAACTAAACATAAACCCCTTCTTGAATTTTAAATTTGCGTAAAAACAACATATTTCCCAAAATAACCCCCGACTTTTACAAACAAACCGGGGTGCCATGGGTTACCTTTTTCACCATTATTAAGTAATATTTTTATGGAAAATTTTGAATCCCCAAATTTTTTCAAAATCATAATTTAAACCTTTGTTTGGTGGGGAGTTTTTTTTTTACCAACATGACAAAATTGTCTAAAAATTTTTAACACACATTAATACAAAGAACCCCCCCATTCATTTCACTTTAGAAAAAGAACAAAACTCACAATTTCCCTTTTTTTTCAAAAAAAAAGATGTAAAAAATTTGAAAAAAATTTACAGAAAACCTACACTACCAACAGATACTTAAATTTTAACTCTAATCACCCAATAAGGTAAAGAAAGGAGTTGAAAGTTTTTTGGTAGAATTAAAATAATTTGTTTGATAAAACAAAGAAAATGAAAAAAAAATTTTTAAAAGATATTTTAGTTCAAAATTTATCCTCTTGATTTTATAAATAAATGCTTTCAAAAATTTGAACAACCAAATTTAAGACAAAATCAAAATAGACCTTTAAAATCTATTTTTACCATATTTCCTGGCTTATCAAATAAAATTCAACGAATAGGTAACAAATTTAATTTCCCCACTATTTTAAAACCCCAAAAACACCATTGATCCCAAGTAACAAAAACAAAACCATACAATATAAACAAAACAAAAAAATTTTATTTATAAGCCCCCCTTGTGAATGTAATAAATTTTATAAGGTAAATTCCCCAGACCATTAGCCAAACGCTAAAAGAACATAGAACATATATTAAAACAGGGGAATTTCCCCACAAATAAAAATCTGTAACCATTTGATAATAACCACAAAAATAAACTGGAATGCTTCTAGCTTTAAAAACGAAACTTTTCAAAAAAACGTAAAATAAAAGAAAGTGCATTTATTTTATTAAAAAAACAGATTTAGCATCAATATCTGTTAGTTTAAATAATACATGGTTCCCTATGCTTGATGCTGAAGTAAATTCAGGTAAACTTAAAAAAAAATTAACACCCACCCCCCCTTTTTTCTGGTTTTTTAAATACTATACATACACCAGTCCAATAACCTATTGTCACTTATGACAAAACGTCATTAAAATTTAAAAAAAGCTCCCCAAAAAGTTTTCAGACCTAAAATTTTTTAAAAATTTATTTTTTTTTTTGGGTTTTTTTTTTTAACGGTGGGACCCACCGAAACGTAGTAATATTTGTGTTTTTGGGTTTTTTTTTGGGGGGGGTTTTTTTTTTTTGTTGCAGGCGATCTGCAAGTTCAGGGGGGTCCATGGGTGGGGGCCCCGCACCCCCCGGGCCCGGACCAAGAGGGCCCCTTTTTTTTAAAAAAAAAAAAAAGGCGAAACCCAAAAAAAAAAACAAAACAACTGTAAATTTTAAAAAAAAAAAAAAATCGTTTTATTACATCTAATTTAATAAACTGACACTTTCTAATCCCAATTAAAAGGGCTGGTAAACCCCTTTCTTAAATTTGGGGGTTTTACTTTGTCCCAAATTAGTTTCTCCTAGGTTTGACAAAAATTCTTTAGTCAGGGCCCCAAAAAATTCGTTTGTTTGGGCTTTGATTAAGACTTCAAGTCAGACCTTTGACTAGTCAAACCTAGGAACGCCGGAGCCGAGGATTGACTATAACATATACAGGGCCGCCTTACCTCCCGTCTTTTTAGCTCATTTATTTTTTTCTGTATAATTTTCATTTTTGAGACGTTACCACCTATGGTGCATTTCAGAAAAATAGTTTTGGTTAAATGTAAAAAAAGTGTGAGGTCACGAGGTGCTTTTTTTTAAAAGAAACACTGTGTTTTTTTTGTATATTTAAGTACATTTTGTAGTCATCTATTTCCTCCCAAAAGTTTGATAAAAAGAATTAAACAAGGAACTTATTAAATAACGTAATATGAGTCGCAGGTCATTTTGGTTAATTGAACTGTAAAAATTTTCCAAAATTTATGTCAAACTTTCAAATTTGAAAGCACTTTATTTTTTATTTTAAATATGGCCCCAATTTTTATGTAAGATCAGAATAAAAAAACAAACATTTTTCAATTATAACCCTATCAAATTTTTCCCAACACATTAAAAGTTATTCGTTGAAAAATCTTTTTTTCATCTATTTAATATTTAAAAACATTGAAAAAAATATGGTGGCTATGAAAAACAATTTATTGACATTGGAGTTTATTTAATTAAAAACTTATTTTTTATTAAAAAATTCGAGTAAATTATTATTTTTATTTAAAAATTAAATTAATTTAAGAAAAACCTTTAAATTTAAAAAACCTAATTTTTTTAATTTTTTAAACTTTTGGTAAAATTTATGAATTTTAACCAATTTTTTGGTAATAATAATTTTTTAGGAAATTTAATGTCAAAAATTGTTTTTTTTTTGGCACCTATCATTTTTATCAAGGTATTATAAAAAACATCCAAAAAAAGTTTTCAACAAATAATTTTTTTTGGTAGGAATTTTTTAAAAAAAAAAAATGTTTTTTTTAATTCTGCACAACCTAAAAAAATACGGGGTCATTTAAAAAAGAAAAATAAAAGGGGTTTCAAATTTGAAAAAATTTTGGACACCCCTTTTTCAATTAACCAAACATGACCCGCGATTTTACGTTCAATAAGTTTTGTTTAATTCTAGTAATCAAGCATTATTTATTTTTTTCATTTTTTTAAAAATTAATTGTGCAAAAAGTTTTTTTAATATTTTATTTTTTTCTCTGGAATTACTAAACCGATGTTACAAAATTTTGAGGAAGATAGATGACTACAAAAGGTACCTAAATATACAAAAAAGTAAACGGGGTTCCTTTTAAAAAAAATTTTATCGTGACGTCACATTTTTTGGGGGACACCCTGTATAACCAAAATTTTTTTCCCGGGGAAATTTCACCGATATTAAAGGAACGTCTGCAAAATATAAAAATTTTACAAAAATTTAAAAAATAAATGAGCCATAAGAGGGGAGGGGCTGCAGGCCCCCGTATATTATATATAATTTAAAAAAAAATTTTTTATGCAGATTGCAGATATGGGTTTAATTTTTTTTTTTAAGATAATTTTTTTTATTTTTTGTTAGCTTAATAATCGTTAGTTCCCCGAATTTTAATCTTAAAAAGCAAAATTTCTGTTTTTTTTTTTCTTTTTTTTTAAAATTTTTTGCGATACTTGTGTTGCTGCTGTGTCAGTTTATTTCGACCCTTGAATATTGCACCAAAGATAAAAATACTACGGTTAAGATGGCCCCTTCAATGCTATATTTTTGATACCCCTAAGGGTTTTTTTGGGTAACGCGGGGGGTGTCCATCGAGAGATTTTCGCGCTACTTGAACGAAAGTTTAACAGTGTTGCCGGCAGGTTTTTGGGTTTATGAAACGCGATTTAAAAAAAAACACATACCGTTTAGCCGTCCGCTTTCGCTACTTGTGTTCCGAATAAGGTAAAGCGACAGACATTGGCAATGTCGCACGGTTTGTTTCCCGGGGCCGGGGTTACCGACTTAATTTTTTCCCCCATTTACGGAAGATTGATATCTTTGAACTGATTAAAAAAACCCCCCCAAAACCCCTTTTTCGTAGTAGTATTATCTTTGGTCGCACTCACTTGGGGTAGTTGTCCATTGCGTGAACTGCCTGCCCCGTTCGGAAGTAAAACCCCGATAGTGTAATAATATTTTATTTCACTATCGGGGCAATTTTTATGTCCAGTTCATGAAGGGGGTATGTAATTTTCCCACTTAGAGAAGCGAGACTATATTACACCATCTGGTCACAAAAATCATCCATTTCCCCCTTTTCTGTTTGGGGGGCATTTGTCCACTTAAAAAACAATCAGTCGTCGGTGTTTTGAATGGCATAAACGTTATATTGAACTAGTAAGGCAAAAATACCTAGTAAAAAAATTAAAGATAATTTTTATACGCTTCTTGAAAAACATTACAGGGAAAAAAAACCCAAACCCCAACAAACCCAAAAAAAAGTTGGGCCGCATTGTATTACAGTAAATAGTAGAGTTCAGAAACTGGACATTTAGTTCATGAAATGGATAAAAACCCTTTGAGTGCGACAAAACATATTATTTTAAATATTAATATTGTGTTTTCTAATTAAGTGTCATAGTTTTCATTTTAAAAAAAAACTGCAAAAACAAGCCACTTTGGGAAAAAAAAATAAATTTTCCATCTATAAATTAACGTTCTTATATTTCATTTTATTTCAAAATCAATTTCAGCCGACGCGACGTTTCAGAAAAATTTGCAATTTTAACACTAAATTTGATATTTAAATTGGCATCCACAAATGCACTCGCTTTTTGAAGGGAAGAAAATAAAAAAGGGCCTTAAATATTATTCCAAAAAAACACAGTGGTTTTAATATCAAAAGAGAAATGGAAACAATTTTTTTTAAAAAAAATTATAAAGAAAAAAGATAACAGTAAAAAACCAAACTCAAAATTATATTTTTTTACTAACGACCGTTTTTTTAAGTAAATTAACAATATTTTAATATTAATTTGTGTTATAGAACATTTTCGATAGGTTTTTAAAAATTTATGAGTTTATTGAATTAAAAAAATGGGGGAGGACGGACCTTTGCCCTTTTTTTTTTCCTTAGAACATTTTTTTTTTTTATAATAATTTGGAAATTGGGGCCATTTTCTTTTGTGGGAAATTTAGGGTAGTTATGACCAGTGGCGGCTGGGTTTTTTAAAGGGTTAGGCTGCAGAACCACCAAAAAAAAAAAAAAAAAAGCCTTAAATCTAAAATAAAAAAAATGTTTCTATGTTTAAATTATTTGTGTTTAATTAAAAAAAAAGTTAAACGGGGGAAAAAAAAATTCGAACGAACCCCTTCATTAAAAATGCGCGACATTGCTGCCCCCGGGCGTGTAAACAACATATCTCCACGCGTTGACCATAAAATTTAGCAGGGCGACACAATGTGGTTCTGTCCGAAAATTTTCCCTGTTTTTTACGCGGGACTCCCCGCGCCTTAGATTTTAATACCGTTGTTTTAAGGGGTTTTCTCTTTTTTCGCAGTGCTGAGAGATAGTAATTAGGTTTCGAAGGAGCAGTTATCGGGCCCCCGTTTTCTGTAAAAAAAAATCAAAAAATTTTTGCGTACTGTTATGGTTATTTTTTTTTCCTTGATTAATATTCATATTAAAATGGATATTATCGATAATTTATTAAATGTTAAAAAAAATTTTAAAGTACACCTACGAAGAAAAATTAAATTAAAGCAAGGTGGACGTCCTTTACCAGATATTTCCATCGAAAAAAAGGGTCAAGTCTTGTAAACAGTACAAAAAAAAAATTTAATCGTGAAGTGTACTCAAGAAACGATTGGGTTTGTGGATGCAATAAAAAAAATGCTCTTTTCCCTTTTTTTCCCTTTTTTACTTTTTGGCGGAGATAAATCGTGGACCCAAATTGGGGTGACAGATTTAAATCATTTGAGTCAAAAATAAAGAAACATGGGGAAAAAAGCCGACACCATTTACATAATGTAATGGAATTTGCTTTATTAGGCACCTTTTGGGGGGAAAAACTAGATTTTCAAATATTCAAAAATTTAACGAAGAGGGGACAAAAAATCGGTATGTTTTTTTTAAAATTATTGATTGCGTTAAATTTTGTGGAATATTTGAATTGGCACTTCGAGGACATGACGAGACGAGGGCTCAGAAAATCCAGGAATTTTTTGTGGCCTTATTAACTTTAGTGCAGAGCTTGACAAAACTTTGGAGGAACATTTAGAAAAGTCGACAGGGTTTTTAAAAGGGGGGTTTAAAAGAAACCCCAAAAAAAAAATTTTGGGCCGTATTTTTTTTAAATAAGCCAAAAGAATTTTTTTAAGAAATTCGTCCCAAATTTTCCCCAAAAAAGGCAATAATTGTAGACGAAACAACTGATGGTCCGCAAAAGCAGTTAGTAGTAATACTTAGGTATTCACGAAATGGC